>APFE030245837.1:1153-33159 GCA_000404065.3 Pinus taeda
ACGCACTCTGCTCAACTGCTAGCCTGCTTACAAGTACGCACTCTGCTCAACTGCCAGCCTGCGTACCTCGCTCTGAGTCCATTGAACTGCCTGCGGTCATCCGCACCTGAAGCCCTTCTGTGCCTGCGTACCGGCGCACCTGATCCTCTTCGCTCCTGCGTACCGGCGCACCTGAAACTCTTCTGTGCCTGCGTATGTACGCACTTTTCGCTCACTGTACCTGCGTACCTTCGGGCATAGATGATTTCAAGACTTCAGAAAGAACCCAGACAGTCAGATCTACGGATCTGAACATGCGCCGAAGAGATCTTAGTCCATCATTAGATTCGCCTTATTTAGATCTAGACTAGATCTTACCCACATAAGATATTCAACCAAAAACATACACAAACCAAATGATCTCCTCTTCTTTATATAGGCAAGCTCATCCTTAAATCAAGGATCATGGGGTTCAATAATAATAATAAAATAATCAACACCACGGACCAAAACCATGATAACCCAATACTGTTGGCTAAATACCATGAGAAAACCCCATGTGTGGGCGCTTAACTGCCTTGGAATGTGTGCACTGGGGGTACGCACCCAATGAATGGGTTTCTGCGGGTATGTACGCACTTTATATAAGAAATGACTGCGTGTCGCACCTTTTGACGCTGTGCCTGCGTACTCCTTATTTTCTTCAATGTTTGAGAGCTGTTCATCAATGTTTGCTATTGACCTGTTGTACAATGATCCCATCACCCGTATGGGTTGCCATCAAGGACAACACTTTAGCCATAATGCCAACAATCTCCCCCTTTGGACTTGATGGCAAAGCTTACTTGTGAACTATCATCTGATCCCTTTTTCTTGTCTGGTAACCCATGCATTCTATCACATCTGATATATCTTCTGAATGTATACAAGTGAGATGATCTTCTATGAGAGGGTTGCCATCAAGTACAACACATGCATCATAATGCCAACAGTATGTTTTGTGTTCTTTAGTGATTGATGCATTGCTAGGTTGTGTAGGGTTGTTCTGCAAACTGTTTGAGCAACAGTTGGTGGGCAGCTTAAGTACAGTATTGGAGGGCTATTAGAAGTTGTCGTTTGTGCCCTAAGTACAGCCTCTTGTGAAGGACTACAAGACTGTCAGCGGGCAGGTGTTGGAGAGCTCTATGGGGAAGCAAGATGGCATACCAAGGATTGAGAGCAGATCATTGTTTAGAGGGAAAATCGAACGTCGTTCCATGGAAAGGGAGGATCACGATAGTGCTTGAAGATAATGGGGTGGGAGAGTTCATCAAGTAGGCGATAGCGCCACCTCAAGATATCCAGCAATTAGCCCAGCATAATAAGCATGATATCAAGGCTAGGAGGATTATTCTAGAAGGGGTCAGAGTACTAGTGATACAATGAAGCTTGCTCTTAAGGAGAAGCTGAGAAGTATCCGTACGAGCAAGGATGAGCCCATTGTCACATATTTGTCAAGGTTCACTCAGGTACGAGATGAACTGGGTGGTGTGGGTGTGATTGTATCCAATCATGACCTTGTGAGTTTTGCCTTACTTGCACTTCACAAGTCTTGGCAGGGCTTCCAGGAGAGACAATTTTCCTAATTGGGAAAGGTTTCAGGCTAATTGCGTTCAAGAAGATATCTAGAGAGGCACTGAGATGGTAGATCAGTCACGACAGTGGATGAGGAGAACCTTGCCTGCCAATGAGGAGAACCTTGCCCGAACCTTGCCCTGGCAGGCAAGGCCAACGGCAAGAAGGGCCAAGTAGAGGTTGAGTCCAATCAGAAGGTCAAGAAGAAGGATCTAAGCAAGAACAAGTGCTTCCATTGCCATGGGTTTGGACATTATGCCACTAAGTGTCCAACACAAAAGGAGGAGTCCAGTAAGGATCATGTAGCTACATTAGTGAAGGTAGATGCATTTTCTGCACAGTTAGAGAAAAATTTCTCATTGATTGTGGCAAGATCAGCAAATAGCAGTATATGGTATATTGATTCAAAAGCATCCTTCCACATGTCCCAGAATAAGAAGAGTTTTAGCCACCTGAAGGAGGACATGCAGTTTTAGAATGCGCTGGCGATGATGGTCAGTATGCAACTAGAGGAGTTGGTACTGTCAGTTTTCATAGGGAGTCAAGTAATCCTCTTCATCTCAAAGATGTTCTCTATGTTCCAGGATTGAGGTAGAATCTTATTTCGGTAGCTACCCTTGAGGACGACGGATATGATATCATCTTCAACAGAGGTAAGGCATACCTCCAGCACTTAGCTTCTGGATGTAAGAAGCGGATAGGTGTGAGGGTGAAGAATCTTTACAAGTTGCAGGTAGAGACAAATGCAACCTTGAGAAGCAAGGCAAGGAGAGCTCGGAATAGAGAAGTGGTGGGTTGAGCGAGAGTGGGATAGAGTTCTCAAGATGGAGCCTCAACCAGTATCTCAGTTTGAGTCTAAGCTTGTTGGCAATTGGGCTAACCAGCAGGATGATGAGGAGAATAGCGCAAGGGGAGTGTAAGCAGCCACTCAGTCAGAGACTCTCAGTATAGGGAGAGTTCGAGCCAAGTGGGCAGTGGATTTGTTTAAGGGAGATTAGAAGAGAGTTGAATCTTCCAGTATCACCTTCAGCCAAAACAAGCAGCGAAAGAGGTACACAAGGTACATGGCACTTATGACTGAAGTGATGGACTTACAGAGTATGATGGCACAGAACAGGTCTTTAGATTAGGTTCCAAAGAAGAAAGCAGGGAAGTCTTCTAGTTTAGAGAGAGCAGCTACAGCAGCAGAGCATGTGGTAGTGTTGGAGACAAATCCAGGTGGACGAGGTTCTTCCAGAAGCCCCTTCCTCGCTAAGAGGGAGTGTTCAAAATAGTGGCAAGAAAGGTCCTCCTTTGACTTGTGGCTTAGTCAAAGAAACCAAGAAGTTGTTTTCCTTAGCATGCATGAGTTCCTGAAAGTTAGGGCGAGTTCCTATAAATTAGGACAGTTCATGAAGCAAATTGACTAATGTGCGGGAGTGGGTGTTGAGAAATCTAGGGTCTTGTCTTCGTTATGTTATTATTGTGTTCTTTTCATCAAGACAATTATCAATATGCACAATAAAAGACAAGTGACACAATAAACCTCTCACCTCTTAACAGGAAAACCCGATCAAAATTCTTCTTCTAGATCTTCAATTGATGAGTATCAAGAACATGACACAAACCCTTGACTCTAGTATCCTTCCAAGAACCTTGTCACTAACCTTGATGTTGTGCCTCTTCTCTTTCTCGACTTTCCTCTTGATCTTGAACTGCCCTCCTTGGCTCCTAGAGAAACTCAGTCTCTATCCTTCACACTACTCCTTCTTGGCTTCCCTAGAGAATCTCGGTCTCTAGGCTTTCACTGGTCTCCTCTAGAGAAACTCAATCTCTAAATCTCTATCTCGGTCACCCAGAAGAATATTTTCCTTGCTGCCCCAGAAGAAAAACTCTCCTTCGCTTGCCCAGAAGAAACTTCTCCTTTGCTTGCCCAGAAGAATACCTTCTTCACTGCCCCAGAAGAATACCTCCTTCACTGATCTAGAAGAACCCTTCTTCATTGATCCAGAAGAACCCTTCTTTCGTTGATCCAGAAGAACCCTTCTTCATTGCCTCAGAAGAATCTCTTTCGTTGCCCCAGAAGAAAACTCCTTCGCACTTCTCTTTGTAGCTTCTTTCTCCGCACTTCTCTTGATCGAATGCAAGACGAGTTGCTTTTTCTAAGTGAGGTTGAGTGTGGCTTATATATACACCTTTCCTCATGTCCTTTAGGCCGACATGATCACTTGTGGTTAGGTCGACTTCTTCTAGCAGTTTCTTCCATTGTTGTAAACCGACTTGACGAGGATAAGTGACAAGGTCTTGGAGGATATTTTACATAGACAAGATTGACCTTTCACATAGTGTAACATGGCTTCAATACATGACAATGACTATCATTTTATGACTAGATGACAAATAATTCCTAAAGACTCTCAATGGGAGTCTTGACTAAAAAAAAAAAAAAATCTCTTACTCATGAAACCCATGAAGCAAGTCAATATAATAATTTTACTTTTCTTCTTTACATCTCATTATATAAAATCATGATTACATGTCATTATGAAGACCAAACCTAGTTACACTTTTCAACACTCCCTCTTAACTAAGGAGGTATTCATAACGGTACTTGGACTTTCTCAATCTGAAGAATTTCTCATAAGAAGAATTCGGATTTGTAACTCATTTGTATAGCATCATATCAACCAGCATTGTTACATAGCAAGGCCTTGACTAACAACTCCATATCTCCACAAGATCTAAGCTCAATGCTGGCGAAACCAATGATGTATAGACACCCTCGTCATTGTCTCTCTCGGAACATCCCTTCCCAGGTACTCAGGGTGTGTTCCATGAGGACTATTATTATCTTGAACTCCCTAGTCCTCAAAGAATATAGGTCCTCCAGGACTACTCTTCCATTGGATGCCCTATCTCGTCCCCAAAGAGTATTGGATGCCAAATGATTACCCAATCCTCCATTTTGTCTTCCCAGGTGACACCAAAATGACATGTCTATCTCTCCCTTCCAAATAGGGAGGCCCTATTCCAATAAGGAATGTAGTCATTCCTACAAAAGGAATGTACCTAAGCTCCCTCTTAGCTTAGGAATTTCCAAGTTTCTTCCAAGTAAGAAACTTATTTTTCCAGGCTCCCTCTTAACTAGGGACCTACGGCAGCTCCTCATGTGGAACAATCCGATGCCTTAAGAAATCATCTCTTCTTCGATGTCATCAATTTCTTTTGTCATGGAGTCTTCATCTTTCGAGGACTTCTACATAGGGCACAGACCATCCATCACTTTCATCCATAAGTTAGTCATGTCCTCATCTCATCAGAAAGTGATCCATCAGATTTTCCATCTAGCCTTTGCTTTATGTTATTCTAGCTTCATGCCATATTGGAAGGATCTTACATGCTTCAATATGGTGCTCTTGGAAGTCATCCACAGATCTTCCCTTTGGCAGTCCTACATAAGCCCATCTAGATATTAGCTCAATAATAAATGAACACTTTAAATCAAACATTTACCTTCGTGATGGTCTTTCATCATGACATCTTCCTGTAGGTATCAGCATCCTGCATGAGATTGACACATTTCCCAAAGATATTCATTGTCAAGGGTCTCCATATTTTTCTGACTCCTATCAAAGTCTTCATATCTCTCTGGGAAATATCCTAGTCAACTCTTCTTGGTCTCGGATGTTGAATGCCTTCTGCCTTTATTGCATATTCTATGATCTCTTCCTTTCTTTTCACACACTTTATTCCTAGGAGCTTCCAATCAGAGTTCCTCAATTGTCGTTAGCTTCCTCATGATTCATATGAGAACATATTATGTTAATTTCATCTAGTGCGATTTATGCTTTACAGCAATCTTTCAGAGGAAGAGATCCTTTCTTCTTTTGATCATGTTTCCCAAGATGAAATAGTGACCCATATTATCTGCAACCATATGACATGACTTTTCATAATATCCTATGTAAGCATAAATACCTCATCTTTCCTTTCGATCATCCAGACTTCCGGTAGCAGCTTCATTTAAACGAAAGAACTTTATCCTTTAAACTTGCTTTCCTGTTGTGTCATCATACCATCATCCATTGAATCCCACGAGTTAGAATTCCTAATGAAACTCTTGCTTCCTTTTTAAATCAGTGAATCCTTTGATAAGGATTCCATCAAAGAAACTTGAGGATCATTCATATCCTCACCTGGCAAATGTTGACTATAGTATGATGATCTCAGTTGATGATGACCTCTACTTATAAGTATCACTTGGGATTTCAGTGAGGTTTCCAAGAGCTCTTAATATAACTTGTTCCAGACATCCTTTCTACTTCCCATGTCAAGAGATCTTATTTCTAATGCTTTTATCATGATGTTATTTTATGATCTGATGCATCCTATTTTATTGCTTCCTATCTATAAATTGCATGTGAAAAATACCTTCTAGTGAAGAAGATCATCTCAGTCATAGTAGAGATCTTTTACTTCTTCATTCTTACACTTCTTTGATTCAAGCTCTTTCACTTCCTAAGTAATATGGGCTTCTTCCTTGTCCCTCTTGCGTTTAGGACAATCACTTCTATAATGGCCAAGTTTCTAACAACCATAGTATTTCTCCTTAACCGTGTTCTTCTTCTTTTTCTTTGGAGGATCAAACTTTCCAAATTTCCCTTTTCTTCTTGTCACTGATTGATCCCTCCTATCTGAGCTTTTGTTACTTTCTTTCTTCAACCTGTCTTCTTCTACCTTGCAGAGAGACCATAATTTGATGAATGGGATAGCTTCCTCTTCCCTAGTAGATATGAGGTTACCTTGTTCATCAGTCAATGCATTTAGAATAACGGAGATTATTTCATTATCAGATAACATCTCTCCTAGCTCCTGCAATTGACCTTTTATTTGAGATGCCTTTGAGATACATGACGATATCCCTTCATCCTTTAATACCTTCAATTTATATAGATCAGGTCTACGTGATATGATCTTTTCTATCGTGTTTTTCGAGAAAATTTATCCCAACTTATCATATATTTCTTTAGATGTCTCCAGCTCAGCTACATAGGAAATGAGAGGATCTTTGATAGACTCCTTAAGAATCTTTTGAGCCTTGAGATCCCTTTCCATGTATTCAGATAATGTTTGTTCTTCGGATCGCTTGGAGACCATTCCATGGACATGCTCAATGACTTCATTTACTTCGAGGACTATGTCTATCCTTCTTTTCCATCCAAGGAAGTTTGATATCCCAACCATCTTTTGGTTCTCCTTGAAACATGAAGTCATTTTTACTAGAATAAGGAAAATGTACTTACTCGTGAAGATAGAATCTTCAACTTGATAATGATGTTGCTTCAGATGATCCCTTTTTCAATAGAGAGAAGATTGTCTTTCGATCTAATCTTCCTTAGATTTGAAGATCTTCCACTTCTTTGGTGATGTATGAGTGATGATCTATGAAGTGCTTCTAGGGTTTCAGTCTTTCTTCCTGCTTCCTTCTTGAAGATAATTTCAAGCCTCTTGTTGGTGTAGATTTCTTCAACCTAGGGTTTTGAAGATCTGGCCCTTAGTAGCCCTTGGATTTGCTATGATCCTTCTTTGAAGTTTGATTCTCGTGTGTCTACTTGCTTGAATGCCCCTTCTTGACTTCAACACCTAAGCTTTGATACCATGTTGAGAAATCTAGGACATGATAGTGAAAAAATTTCTCTGCTTGATAATTGCTTGTGATGTACTTTTACTTCTTAGCTTATATTCTTTTCTTCATTATGTTATTATTGTGTTCTTTTCATCAAGACAATTATCAATATGCACAATAAAAGACAAGTGACACAGTATGTAGGTTTCTCAGCCAGGGCCAAAACCTCTCACCTCTTGAGAGGAAAACCCGATCAAAATTCTTCTTCTAGATCTCCAATTGATGAGTACCAAGACCATGACAAAGACCCTTGACTCTAGTATCCTTCCAAGAAACTTGCCACTAACCTTAATGTTGTGCCTCTTCTCTTTCTCGACTTTCCTCTTGATCTTGAACTGCCCTCCTCGGCTCCTTCTAGAGAAACTCAGTCTCTATCCTTCACACTACTCCTTGGCTTCCCTGGAGAATCTCGATCTCTAGGCTTTCACTGGTCTCCTCTAGAGAAACTCAGTCTCTAGATCCCTATCTCGGTCACCCAGAAGAACCTTTTCCTTGCTACCCCAGAAGAAAAACTCTCTTTCACTTGCCCAGAAGAATACCTTCTTCGTTGCCCCAGAAGAATACCTCCTTCGCTGATCTAGAAGAACCCTTCTTTCACTGATCCAAAAGAACCCTTCTTCATTGCCCTAGAAGAATCTCTTTCGTTGCCCCAGAAGAAACCTCCTTCCCACTTCTCTTTGTAGCGTCTTTCTTCGCACTTCTCTTGATTGAATGCAAGTCGAGTTGCTTTTTCTAAGTGAGGCCGAGTGTGGCTTATATATACACATTTCCTCATGTCCTTTAGGCTGACATGATCACTTATGGTTAGGTTAACTTCTTCTAGCAGTTTCTTCCAACATTGTAGGCCGACTTGAAGATGATAAGTGACAAGGTCTTGGAGGATATTTTACATAGACAAGATTGACCTTTTACAAAGTGTAACATGACTTCACTACATGATAATGACTCTATCATTTTATGACTAGATGACAAATAATTCCTAAAGACTCTCAATGGGAGTCTTGACTCAAAAAATACAAAATCTCTTGCTCATGAAACCTGTGAAGCAAGTCAATATAATAATTTTATTTTTCTTCTTTACATCTCATTATATAAAATCATAATTACATGTCATCATGAAGACTGAACCTAGTTACACTTTTCAACAGTGGGAGGCTCAGTTTGATGTCTACTAGTGCGAGTTAGTTTTGGAATTGACATGCGAAGAGTCTCAGTTCTAAATTGGGACTAAATGAGTTACAAGAGTTAGTTTGACTCAGTTAACTCATCAATCACAAGTCAACTTCCTAAATTACAACTTGTCAGATTTAACATGAGTGAAAAGCTTATAAGGACGATGAAGGCACAGAATTGACCATTGTTTCGTGAGCATGAGTTGGTGAGACACGGCAATAGAGAACACAAGTTTGTGTGTGTGAGCTTGTGAGGGGAAGAGCATGCAAGAGAAGCTTGTGCACAAATTTGAGGAATCACCTTGGGATTTGCGCAAGGATTTAGGAAGAATCCCCTAAATAATAGGAGCAACCTATGCGCATAGAAATAGGAAGGCAGGATCAAGCTACTTGTAGGTGTTTTAAGTGAAATTTTTATTGCAACAACTTGAATTAATTCTTCTAATTGTTAATTAATTTAGCACAAACACAAAATATGACACTGTTATTTTTTGACAATTGTCCCTGGAAAAACCCAACTTGGGAAAATCGGTGCAATAGCTGAGGGTTTTTATTATTAAGCAGCTGTTTGAAATTTTGAGTACAATTGAATGCCCAAATTGGCAATCCACTACAAGAAAATTGGCCACAAAAATTAGTGAAACAAATTTTGTCTCACCCAACGCTGATTCAACTCCAAAACCTAAGTTACCAGGACTCAAATACGGATACGGATATGGATACAGATCCGAATCCGGATCCGCTAGTTTTTTGAAAATCCAAGATTCGGATACAACAAGGATACGTCAAGTACAAAAAAATAAAATATAATAATATTTTTTAATTTTAAAAAACACTTTAGAGCTCAAAAATCAAATACTCCCTGAAACCATCAAACACTTTTAGAACTAAAACCATTAGATATATTATAAGTATGAAGACTGAAACACTGAAAAGATGCATCCTCCCTCATACAAAGTAACAAAAAGGATCATAATATCATAAATTATAATAGTAAATACATTTACATATCCTCAAATGGATCTACATTATCTTCTGCATATTGCAACTCTGCATCATGAATAGGTGATGGGGGTCCTAGAATGTAGGAAGTTGCATCAGTAGGCTAGACTAGCGATGGAACAATATCCTCAAGTAGGTTTTGGTGGGTCATGGCATTCAGTGTCAGGTTCAAGTCAGAGATCTCGGGCTTCACATCCCACATCCTACTCGGACCTATTTTATACTCTGGTTCAACATGTGATAGAAGACAGATGTTGGAATGAACATACAAAAGATCCTCAGCCTTTGTCCCTCCTAGCCTGTTTTGCTTCACTGAATGCATGAATCCATATGTACTCCAATTCCTCTCAGCTGATGAGGCACTAGCAACCTGTGATAATAACCTAGTGGTTAAAGTGGAGAGATGAATGTTATTCCCACCATGGAAGACCCACCAAGTAATAGGATCAAGTTGTCATCGATCATCCATAGCTACTGGATCTAAAAAGCTATCAGTAGATTATACAAATCCTCCGAATTCTTGGCGTACTTCCATTGCAACTCCCATATCTCTATTAATTTTCCTCAAAGTTGTCTTATATCCTTGTACCACTTCAGAATCATTGTTTGGCGTTGTTCTACCAAGTAAAGACAAGATTTTGGAATGATAATATTTAGGGTGCAATGCATAGGCCAAAAGGTGTAATGGTGTGGTCATTTTATTCCACCTTTCTATAACTATGTCCTTCACTTCATAATAGAATGTTTCAAAAGGGTCATTTTCACTTGCCCTAATAATTTCCCTTATCCTCCCCAACATACTATTAATGTTTTCATAAACTTCCCCAAAGCAAGGTGTATCTGTGTCAAATGCCCTAATCAAGGTCAAGATTGGTTCAGTAAACCACAGAAGGTATTGGACCTTGTCCCACCATGCATCATCAAAAATGATGGACTTGATTTTTTGCCCTCTATCAGAAGTGGAAGTCCTCCATGATTCTCAGAGGGTCAATGACCATTGTTTGTAATGCTTGTCTCACCTCCACAAGCCTCTTTATGACAAGATTGTGGGAGGCAAAACGAGTTTCAGCAACCTACAAGTTTCAAGAAGTCAAATCTCAAATGAGAAATCATATACAAATTTGTAATTAAAATTAAAAATTTCCAATACAAATTTGAAATAATATTGATTAAAAAAAAAGTAACTTCAGTAGCTCCAACTTTGCAAAACCTCGATATATGGCCTAGGAAATTGAATGATTGGTTATGAACATTTGGATTTCTTTTGCTGCTATATATATTTCATTAATCCATTCAATCTCACCAATCTTGGCAAGTATAAGGTTCAATGAATGTACTGCACATGGAGTCCAAAAGATGTGATCATATCGACCCTCCACAATCAAACCTGCAGCTTTACAAACCTGTGCGTTGTCTGTAATGACTTGGACAACATTATGTGGCCCCACACTTTCTATTGCATCAATAAGAATTGTGGATATGAAAGATGCATCTTTCTCTATTCCACTGCAATCAACAGCCTTCAAAAACATTGCCCCTTGGGGGCATACTGCATCAACATTAATTAATGGACGGTTTCTTTGGTCTCTCCATCCATCAGAAATGATGGATGCCCCTGTTTCTGCCCATGTCACCTGGATTGCCTATAGTTGTCTATCCACGGATTGTCTCTATGATGCCAACAAAGTAGTGCGGACCTTTTCATATCCAAGGCTTTTGTACCATTTTGGCGTTTCATTAACTGCCTTAATCATTTGTTGTCAATAAGTGGAACGCACTAAATTGAATGTTAGCCCATTTGCATAGATGCAAAGAGCTACATATTCACCGGCTATGTCTCTACCTTGATTATTGAAAGTTGCTTCAAGAGGGCCTAGAGTGGGCCTTTTATTAGTTGTGGCAACAGGCCTAGATGGCAATGGAGGCCTAGTTGTAGAACCTTGCACAGAGTGTTTTCCCTTAGCAAGTCCTATCAGCAGCTTCTTGCAAAGATGCATAGAATTTCATTTTTCCAAGACTCAAACCTTGGCAAGGTTTGCCATTTGCATCTTTTGGCCCGGTTCATACTTGCACCCATGTTAGTTTGACTAGTGACATGGGTCTTCACTCTAGTATATGAGTCATTTTTTATATCTTAGCATTCATTACACTTCCATTTAAATGAACCACCTCCGAGATTTTTTCCAATAATCTCCACACACTGCCATAGAGGAGATTTTGGGTCTGTTTTGATGATTTCCCCTTCACTATGCTCATGTTGTGATGGTTCCATAATGATAATGGTCTATAGGTTAATGCATATAAAATTCAAATTACAATATATTATCAATAAACAATTAAAAATTAAAATACACAACTAAATACATAAAAAAATAAAATACATTAAAATTTAAGAAGAAAAACATTTAAAATACTTTATATCAAGACTGGGAATTACCCTTTCTCAATGTACATGGGAAAAGAAATCACTTGTATAAAGTTTAAATGTTTATGCCAGTGAACAGCTCAAAGATTGTCCACAAAAGCCAAAGTATTAAGACACCTAAGATACTGTCAGTAGGGAATGCCTTGGAACCAAATAGGAGCATGGTCTGAATAAGTATAAAAAGAAAAGGTTTTTTAATATAAGTCATGATAAAATATAATAGGCAATATCCCTTCCATATGTAAAATATAAGAAGCAATATACCTACCATATGGGACCTTGTTGGTTCTTAGAGGAGGGGTGGTGATGTTCCACTCCCCAGAGTTAAATTACCACAAGTACGTATTAGCCCCTTATGGGCCATTATGGACGGACAAGCTAGCCAGAAGATTGACATCGGAGTCTAAGTGCATTTCAATAAAATAAGTAATATACTTGGAGAAAGATTTTGATGTGGATGGGATATTGAAAGACATAGATATATTGGCATCATAAAGAGCTCCTTAACCATCTTTCTAGTGTTGTCAGATTGCAGGGAAACACACATAATATTTGTATAAACCATCTTAACAGAAACTTAATTTCTCAAAGACCATATGAGTAATAAGAGCATCAGAAATCAAATAAATATATAGGAAGACATATGAGTAAGTGCCAAATATTAAAATTGAACTTATAACTACAGATAATAATTTTAATGAAGGAGGGCCTCGTTCTTCAACATTTTCAAGGATTATAACTAAGGTGGGTATAACTAACGATTACCTGTCACTTTATGAGTGTTTGTTCCTTAAACGATTAAACCTTTCAAGTTCCTAGCAATGACAACCTTAAGGCTTAAGTTCGCTTAAGTCGTTGTGTTCCTCGTTGTGTTCCAACTTCCAACCAGTTGTTGTGTTGTTGTGTGAAGCAGGGGGGGTCGGGGTGAATATGTGTTCCTCGTTGTGTTCCAACTTCCAACCAGTTGTTGTGTTGTTGTGTGAAGCAGGGGGGGTCGGGGTGAATATTCAACACTGCCTAGGCTTTATTGCCGACAAAGGGATGTGTTGTTGTGTGAAGCAGGGGGATCAGCGATGAATATTCAACACTGCCTGGGTGTGACTGCCCACAAAGGGAAGGGGGCCCACACTTTGAGAAAGACAAAAACCTAAAATGAAAATTGGGTTTGTGACTTCACGTGATTTTACTTCAAACCATTTCGGCGGTTCCGGCGACCTGTCTCGGGATCCATTTCCTCAAAGCATGAGTCGTTTCCGAAAAGTCAAGATCCGAAGCCGTATTTCACACGTATTTCGGCGTATCTAGATGTGGATCCGATTCAAATCTGCGGATCCGAAAATACTACCCCTTCCTATGCCGGATCCGGCAACTTAGTCCAAAACTAGCAAATATTGGGCTCCACGAAACCCCTGCTTCAAATCTACGCAGACACTTGTACGCTCTGTGTGGAACTGCAATTGATCAAGCCGTCAACCCAATCCAGCCTTAGAGAATGACTCGTTGGCTCCTTCAACAAATTCTCCCTACCTCCAACAACTGAATTGACCCTTTGTCTAGCCAAATCAAACTCTGCCTCTAAATCTTTTGTGCCAACACTGGGCAACCTCATAAAGGAAACTTGGCCCTCTTGTAGTTGACTCTCTGAAACTGGAAGACTTACTCTAGACTCACTAGCTCTGCCCCTCTGACACCTGCGGCCCTTCTAGCTCGAACTCTTCTTCCCTGCTCGACCTTTACAGATGGATAGCTTGATCTACCAAGGAACTCGTACTACTAGTGTGTTTCTCCATCTACCCATTGACCTCCTCTTATAATCTTCAATTGGTACTCCAACAGTTAAGGTTAAAACATAATCGATGGCTTAGATCAATTCTGGATCGATCTGTGTGAGTTTCTAGATAATTCTCACATTTCTCAATTAATATTGATTAATTAACCAGATTTCCTAAGTTTAGACTTAGGAAATATTAAGAAATTGATTAATAATCCAATTGAGACACTTCTAGGTGGAATTTCCAGAAACGATTTCTTGGTTATGGAAAACTCCTATGTTTTAGCCTCTTGACAAAGTTTCGAGACTAGAACACCGCTAATTCTACAAAAACTAACACTTCGTCTTAGCGAGGAAGGTGTTCTAGTGTTGCACTACTACTACAACACCCTGTCTCTGCATCACCCTCTGTATATGTTGTTGATGTCTGGCCACTGTGACTGCCTACCACTACCCACCAACCACTGTGCAACTCTAATACTGCATCTGTGTTGCTGTTGACACTGTTATGCTACTGCCAACTCTACATCTGCACTGCAACTCCCTCTCATCTGTTGTTGTTTCTACTGCAACTGAGAAGCATCTGAAATACTGAATCAATTGTGTGTCTATGCTGCATCTATCTCCTGAGCATTTGACTACTAGTAGCCTTTGCACTGTCCACTTAAGAATTTGCGTTGTTGTTAACTCTACACTAAGCCTCCTGCTCTGTTGTCAACATTGCATCTACGCTCCTCAGCGCCTAGCTGCAACTAGTCTACAACTGTCGCTAGGGAATCTGACTGCATCAACAGACACTAATCCATCCTGCTACTGAATACTGTGGGCCCCCATAGCCAGGTAATGATCCATGAGAAGGACATCTCAATGGACCTTGCCCAATAATCTGTCTTGCTATGGGACTATAACTCCATATTGCCACACTTCACTGTTGGAGGTATAGCCGCAAACATGGCAAAATATTCCTCCAGCCTGGAGGGCAACTTGCCTATCTCTGTGGACGTTGTCGCTTGGTCTTGCTTCACCTGCTTATCTTTCTTCTTGAGAGGACATTGGGTACTATAATGGCCGAGCTCGCCACACCTGAAGCACTTGACCTTAGATAGGTCATTATTTTTCTTATTCTCCCCCTGTCCCTGACTGGGACCTTTTGATGTAAGGGCCAAATTCTCCTCTTCCTTCTCACCCTTCAAACTCTTGTTGTTGCTTCCGCTGATGGGGCTCTTAACTAGAGCTCGCCTCATCTCCTCCTGTTGTAGGTTTGACCACATCTTGTCCCACCCTAGTAATGTGTCTCACCCAAAGATACTTTAGACAAAGACTTACCATTCCTCGAGACACTATTTAGGGCCAAACACACAAGCTATGTAGGTTGAGGCGCCTCCCCAACGGCTGCAAGTTAATCCCGGATTTCCTATATTCTGGTGTGGAAGGGATCCATGCCTTCACCCTTTTGCATCCTAATATTTCTCGGCTTCTTTTGCAGGAACATTTTTTCGTTGCTCAGAAGAATTATGATATAGCTGAGTGAGAGCATCCCACATCTACTTGGCAGTGTCCTTGCTAGATATATGCAAGACTATATGGTCCGAGTCTCCATCCAGGATCATTTGCTTCGCCTTTGCCATCTCTCTCTTGTATTCTCGAAGCTAATCTACATTGGTTGGTACTACCACAACATTCTTTGCATAGGTCTTTAGGCCATGTTCATCTAACAGGGAGGACATCCTAGCCTTCTAGATGACATAGTTGGAGGCTCCTTCCAACCTATCCTGATCTCTAAGCCCAACAGTGGTCATCTCTAAAACTGAAACAGAAACTCCCTATTTCTCCTACCCAACCATTGAATCTGCTATTCGCACTCCCTTCTGGAGTGAGAAAATCTGCTTACAGCTACTACCGACTGCAACTGGAAATTTGGATTTATAGACTAGAAACCCTTTGAGAGAAATTTCCCTTTGTGTGAGTACTTTCTCTTCCAACCGATATTGATTTTTCTACTGCAAATTGCTACAAAACCCTTTTGCACCCAAACAAGGAATCTACCCAGCGAAAATCTGATCTATACCTGCCCTTCTGCCTATTGGAATCACTTGAACTACCAAGCCGAATTTTTCTACCAACCTGCATTGAAAAATTGAACTGCCCAGTGATTCGCATTGCCTAGCTTAGGCTCTGCGCAGACCCAAAAATTTGTTTTGTTGCTCCTTCTGAGAAGCAAATTTCTTCCTTTGCTTCTAAGTTTCCCCGTCTGATCAAAATCGCTCTGATACCAAACTAGAATTAATTCTTCTAACTGTTAATTAATTTAACAGTTTATTGCTTATGGCAACAACATATTAATCACATTGCAATCTTCACAAATAAAAATACTGCAGAAGATAAACTAGAAACTGAGAAAATACTAGCACACACACAAAATATGACATTGTTATTTTTGGACAAATGCCCCTGGAAAAACCCAACTTGGGGAAACCAGTGCAACAATTGAGGATTTTTATTATTAAGAAGAAGTGAGAAACTCGGCCCTCCTGTAGCTGACTCTCTGGAACTGGAAGACTTCCCCTGGACTCACTGTCTCTGCTCCTCTGACACTTGCAGCCCTTCTGGCTCAAACTCTTCTTCCCTGCTCGACCTCTGCAGCTGGATAGCTCGATCTACCAAGGAACTCGCACTATTGGTGTGCTTCTCCATCTACCCATCGACCTCCTCTTATAATCTCCATTTGGGACTCCAACAGTCAAGATTAAAACATAATATATGGCTGAGATCATTTTTGGATCGATTCGTGTGAGATTCTAGATAATTTTCACCTTTCTCAATTAATACTGATTAATTAACCAGATCTCCTAAGTTTAGACTTAGGAAATATTAAAAAATTGGTTAATATTCCAATTGAGACACTTCTAGGTGGAATTTCCATAAACGATTTTTGGGTTATGGAGAACTCATGTGTTTTAGCCTCTCTACAAAGTTTTGAGACTAGAACACCTCCCATGCTACAAAATCTAACATTTCAAGCCTAGTTCAAGCAGGGAGAACCTTTGTGTTTTTTGTTGCGACAAAATTGTATTGTAAGAGATCTATTGCTCATTCTTTTATCAATAAAATTCTCAAACAAGCAGAGGGTTTTCCCAATTGCGTTCCCTGGAAAATGTTGTGGTTTTTTCATTGTGTGACTCTGTTTATTTCTGTTCCTATTCCGCTGCAAACAAGTAGAGAAATTATGTGTCTTGATGAAAAGAAACTAGTTTTCATATTGTTCATTGGAGCAGTTGCAGAATTTCGTGAATTTTCTACAACAATTCTCTAACTTTCCATATGGTATCAGAGCATTTCAGAGATGTATACAGCAACCATGCAAGGATGTGATGAAATTGAATACTTGAAGTAATTAATTGAGCTTGGGAAACAAAACAATGTCAAGAATTCGAGGACTATCATGACTATGGAAGCATAATATCACAATAACTTCTGGTCCACCGTCCAACAGCAAACAGTTGAATGGCACCAGTTAATGGCCAGCTGCCCACCCCATTATCTTATATATGCCTTGGCCCATGATGGTTAACGAATGATCCCTTAGCTTGAAATTGGAATCAATGCTTTTTATTGCACCATTAGATATTTGACAAGTAGATCGAATGGAGGCATATTGAGCTCTAGCCAATGTTGAGGATAAAATCTATTGGCATAACATTTCTTGGCAGGAGAACTTCTCCCAGGAGCAGAGATCTACAATCCCCAATTCCTCATCGGGAGTGTTTGTTTGACAGCATTGTCATCCATTTTTTCATGCAGAGATGGTCAGATCTGTAAAACTATACCCACTGTAAAAACTACAAATTGGAAGCTAGGTAGAATATATAGAGGAATATGTTCCCATGCCAGAATGCATGGACAGACATAGGGTACATCTGTGTGCTCCATGAATTTAGAAGGATTGTGCCTCCAGGACATAGTATAAAGTTCAGATTTTGAAAAAACATTATAAAGTTGAGTGGGAGATTGTTGAGAACGGAGCAAAAGTTTGTGAAGGAGGGTTGCCAAAACAGCTGAGGAAAAGAGAACTGTTCAATGCAACTACATGTACCCTTGCTGTCAGACAAGCTGATCAGTTGGTAAGAAAAATCAGAGATAATGTACAAGGTTCGAATGGCATGCATTTTCAGCTCCATCTGCTCTTAATGTCTTTGTCACTATGGTTGCCTGAGGCAACCATAGTGAAGAAGGTCCAGTAAAAAGGTCAGATGCTTGGGACGGCACATTTGGTGATCCATCCAAGTTTGTCACCTGCCTGATAGTCATAAAGTGCAATTATTCCACTTAAATCCAGAGCAAACAGAGGCTGTTGTTGCTTTGTCTTTTTCTTATACCAAAAAGACAGATGTTTGCTTTTGGATTGTGCCCTGAAAGGAAAACAATGTGCATAGTGCATAAAAAATAGTTAATAGCTTTTCAATTTTTTGTCAAAAAATTGGATGTAAAATTGGGATAAAGAATGCTCATAGAGCTCCATCTCATTCTGACTTGTTTGCAGTTATGATCCACTAAGGAAGAGTGAATTTAAAGCAAGGGGGGATGATGAGACTAAGAAAGTCTTTGTTTATTGAATTGGTTTGCACAGCATTTCGATCTCGTTACTTTACATTTATTGAAGAGTCAAGATGTGTGTTGTTGGAATGGCAACTTTATTGGACAGAGATTGCAGAACACCAGGATGAATTATTGAATGATTTTCTTGGCTCGCAAAACAATCATAGACAGTAGAAAACACGTCTTCTTTGAGTTCCTGTGTAGATTGGATGCTTTATGAGCTTATAATAGCAATTTTGACGGTAAATATAATGAAAGTATTTGTTCACATTTCAGATGCAAGCAACCACTGAAATGAAAGCAAGTGTCGAGTCTGTTTGTATCAATGTTGCACGACTCGTACTCGTATAAGACTCGTCTAGCTATTGACTCGGCAAAATACAGAAAACGAAGAACCAAAACAAAACAAAAACAACAACAACAACAAAATAAAATCGAGTTTTGAGAGTCTCCATAGGTCTTATGTAGGTCATATGCAGTTCTTAATGGGTTCAATACGGCTAGCCGAGTTTTGTGGGTTATGGTGGCTACAGGTAGAAACCATGGGTTCTATGCGAGTGACCCATCTCATTATAAAACCCATCAAGACCCGTGGATACTCACGGGTCTTATAGGAGTCGTGCTACACTGGTTTGTATAGACTTCTGGATTCATCATGTTCAGATACATTTTGTCAATGTTTCAGACCTGCAATATGCAGTCCATCATCAGGACTGTTCTCACAAAATCTAGCATCTTCGTACAAAGCCTTTCACATGGGTTAAGATAAGTGTAACAGTTGAAGTATTACCATTGTCACCTCCATAAGCACTTCCCTCACTTCAGTAAAGGATGAATCCAACACAAGAGAAGCTTCCCTACCAGTTTCATAAAATCCTATAGCATGAAGAAATCAAATCAAATCTACGGCCTCCTATATTAGCTACTCAATAGACCACTAGTAAGATACAGTATTAAAGGTGAGAATAAGGTGGTTCATTCAATCCAATTTTCAGATTGTATTCAAGACATTTTATGATATCTATCAAATTTGAAATAGGTCAAGATGGTACCCTGAATCCTACAAATAAAAAAAACTATGGTTGTTGTAAAAGTTGTGTACAAAATGATAGACTTCACCAACATATTAAGTTACAACATCAATAAATAATTCATCCCTTGAACAAGTAAAGAAGCAATAAAAGTAGGACTGAAATTATGAGTTAAACTAGGGTTTATGCAACTACCAGCATAGATCCATCTTAACTACAGATCCTTGAAGTGCCAAAAAAGATCAAATCTCTCAAGATGCAAACCTCCTTTTGAATGCAAAACTTAAGGAAACATTTGCACCTCGAGAGATTTGATTCCTCTCAGTGCTAGGGAGATCTAGAGTTAAGATGGATCTATGTTGTTCTTAATAATGCTATTTATATAATATATAAATTCACATCCCTATATATACAAATATTCTTATTTTTAATTGATATATATAGCTTAGAAAAATGGTTTATTGTAAGTAATACACTTTTATATGTTTATTAATTAAATTAGCCCCAAGGGTTAGTTCAATTGGTCGAGTACCCATTGTTGAAGCACCTTGCTATTGTCACGGGGTCAATTCTCCTCGATGCCCTTGGGGTTAGGATCTGATTCATTTGGCAGGCAAGATGTGGTCCCTTCTCGTGGACCTACCAGAATTTTCTTCAGAAAATAAATTTAAATATGAGAGTTTGAAATATCATAATTACGAACATGAACCATCATTATTTCAATTTATATGGTAAAATGGATCTTAATTTATAGTTATTATTTATATATATATTTCACATCTCTATATATAGAAATATTCTTATTTCTAATTATATGTTTATTGATTAAATTTAAATATGAAGCTTTGAAATATCATAGTTATGAATATGAATCATCATTATCTAAATTTCTTATATGGATATTATGAATTTTTTCCTGAAGAAATTGTTTAAAATTTTATTAATGAAAACAAAATTGCAATATAACAAATTGAATTGAATTGAATCAACTTATTATTTGTATTATTACCTTTTACTTTTCATTATTTTCTTAATTGAGCAGACATTGTGTTTTATTATCATTATTTTTTAATCTAACACTTAACTACAACATCTCTTCCATATTGGGTTGTAGAGCACCTCTCAGCGAAACAAATTTCTGAATAGTAAATGAGATATAACAGCCCTAAAATGCAGGATGTCCAACCCTAAGAATGTTGTAAATTAAATCGGCATTGAATTATATGACATTAAGATCAATTTCTAACCATACAAATGCTCAATAACCCTAAATTTCTAGGTATTCTATGGCTGAAAATGCATATTTTACTGTTACAAACACTAATTTTACCCTAAGACATAAAATAAAAGATAAAATTTGGGTTTTTATGATTGAATATTGGGAGTTAGGCTAGTGCCTACTATTTTTTGGGGTTAATAGGGTCAAACCATGGACTCTCATGAAGAAGGTCGAGAGAGGGTAAAACTCATGTGTTATGGAGAACTCATGGTATCGAGGATATTGGGTTATACCTAAAGTTCTCCACTTCTAACCTTAGGATATCCTCCTATAATGTGATATTGAGGGTTGCCCACTATAACCCTAGAAGATCCTCCTATGTCATCTAACAAGCTTTCAAGCCAATATCAAGGGAAGGTTCTCCATTAGAACTCTTGCTAGGGTTTACAAGATAGGATCTATTAAAAGCATAATGCAAATAGAATGTGTTGTCACCATTTGATAAGCACATTTGCACTTAAATATATTCAATAAGTTAACCCACAAAGACTTATAAAGAACATTCATCAGGTAAATAAATTATCTTCTGTAAATCCTAGCCATGAATCATCCATCAAACTTGAGAAAGCATCCACAATTCATCTCTCCAAGAGGTCACATAAGTCACTCATCCACAGCTACAAAGAAAAGATAGAAATAGACGAGTAGTAGTAAATTAGTAATCCTTTACAAGTAGCAATGCTCCAAGCGAGGTGAGCGTTCCCCCTATATATAAGAGGAAACCAAGCACTCCACCTTTAGAATGGCTAATATCCACTAAAAGCCCCTAAAACATGAGAAATTTATAATACAAGGGGGATAGGTCTAAGGCCAATCCCCAAATATGCCTCTACAATGAAGAAATAATGTTCAACAATTAAAACTTCCTCCATAAATGCCATACATGTGAAGAGAGTGCTCAAGAAAGGGTGACATCATCTCCAAAAAAGGGTAAAAATGCTCCAAAAGTCATGTCTCTCCCCAAAAGGTGCAAGTTGTCGTCTAAGAGTCATGTCCCATCACCAAGTAGTGACATATTATCATAAAATCATACGAGGTTGGCTCAAATGAGTGTCACATTATCATAAAGGTGCAACATCCTATCACAAGCGTCACATTATCATAAAGGTGCAACATCCTATCACAAGCGCAATGTCCTTAAGCAACATATCACATCATCAAGGTAGATAGCAACGTCCAAGATCCAAGGTGCAATGTCCATGGCCTAATGAGTGAGGGCGCGTATCAAAAGAAGTACCATTTCATCATATAGTCGAATGTTCATCATCAGGGCTACAACATCCATTATCAAGGCCAGGGTGTCTCATCAAGTCCATTGTGCTTGGAGGATATTCTTGTCAAAGGGTCTAGGGTTTGGCATTGATCAATAAAAAGCTTCAATAAGAGAAACTTACTAAAGGGTTTTCCTTTCAAGAGAAGAGAGGTTTCGGCCCTGGCAGAGAGCCAACATCTTGTGTTCTTGTTCTTATGTTTTCAGTAGCAGTTTGATGAAGTACACACACATGCATTAATAAGAAGAAGAAGATTAAGCTAACAAGAAAAGTAGAAAGACTCCACAAATTGTTATCAAGTCAAGAAGAATCACACTACATAGAATTGCCCTAGAATCTTCAACAAATTCAATGTATGTGATGAGGCTCAACCATAAACTAACTCAATGTATTCACTGCAAAGCATATGTCCAAACGGAAGTTCACCAAGAACATCAGGGCCCCCACGAGTTGACGATACTCAGAAGGATTTCCCAAATCAGGCCCAGCAACACTTCTGCGTAACTTCTTGAAGTTAAGTTCCATCGAAGTAGTCATGGACTTCCAGTCCACCATCCCAAACCTTTCAAGTAGCTTCACAACGTATTTTCCTTGAGAAAGAAAAATCTCACTTGGCTTTTGCCTGACCTCCAACCCTAGGAAACAATGCATCAGTCCTAGGTCCCTCATCAGGAATTCGGAAGCCAACTCCCTCTTACACTAATGAATAAGAGGGTCTGCACCTATCAGAAAGAGATCGTCCACATAAAGTACCAAGATGAGAGGTCTATCATTCTCAACCTTAAAGTAAAGGTTCGGATCAACTTCACTTCTTGTAAATCCCAGCTTCATCAGATAGTTGTCGATCCTCTCATACCAAGCTCGGGGAGCTTGCTTCAACCCATAGAGGGCTTTCCTCAACCTGCACACATGTGTCTGACGATCTTGAACTTCGAACCCCTCGAGTTGTTCTACATAGACTTCCTCCTTAATTGAACCATGTAAGAAGGCGGCCTTGATATCCATCTGGTGTAGATTCCATCTTTGTGAGGCAGCAAGAGCTATAATCAAATAGATGGTGGTATATCGAGCAACAGGTGCAAATATCTCATTGTAGTCCACACCTTCCTTTTGAGAGAAGCCTCGAGCAACAAATCTGACCTTAAACTTTTCAGCACTTCCATCAGCTCCATGCTTGATCTTGTAGAGCCATTTCAAGGTGACAACGGATTTGTCCTTGGGTCTAGGGACCACATCCCATAAATCATTCTTCGTAATCGACTCATACTCTTCGTTCATAGCGTCCTTCCAAACTTGGTGCTTCACAGCTTCTTCGAATGTGCAAGGCTCAGATTGAACAATGGTGCTCATGGCAGTTAAGTACCCGTGGTAGCTATTCGGCTTCTTACTTTCACGAAATGTCCCCCTTGGTGCAACATGTCTCTCGGCATCTTCGAGAGTTTCCCTAAGCCATGACGGTCTCTTTTTCAAGGAGGAGGGCTCATGAGGAGGTGGATCAATGGGATCCATTGGTCCTTCAGCATCGAGCATCGAATCATCCTGCGATTCTCCCTGTTTTCCTTAATATTCTTCTTTGTCCTTCCTTGTAATGGGAAAGTTACTAATCTTCCCAAGGGCAACATCTTCATCGAAGGTGACATCATGACTTATCTCCACTTCTCTTTGACCAAGCACATAGATTCTATATGCCTTAGAAGTTTCACTGTAGCCCAGAAATGTTCCTTTCTTCCCAGATGCATCCAATTTGCTTCTCTTTTCTTTCGTCACATCAAAATATACGGGACTACCAAAAATTCTAAAGTGAGAAACATCAGGTTTCTTACTGGTGAAAACTTCTTAGGGAGTTTTGGAGTCCAACGCTTGATGAGGGAATCTATTTTGAATGTACACGGCAGTGTTGGCAGCTTCCACCCATAAGAACTTTGGAAGGCTTTGATCATGAAGCATCGCACAAGTGGCTTCTATAATAGAACGATTCTTCCTTTCAGCAACACCATTTTGCTCAGGAGTAGAACTCTCCCTCTTAATGTCAACTTCTCTACAATAGTCATTGAACTCATTTGATTCATATTCGGTTCCATTATCGGTCCTCAATATTTTGATCTTCTTCCAGGGTTGATTTTCAACCAAGGCTTTGAGAGAACGGAACCATGAGAATACTTCCTCCTTCTTCTTCAAGAAATATATCCAAGTTTTGCAAGAGAAATCATCCACAAAGATACCATAATATGAATATCCACCCAAAGAGTTTACAGGCATCATACCAAATAGATCAGAATGAACCAATTGCAATATGTCGGTAGTCTTGCTATCACTTGAGGGGAATGGTCCCCTTGTATGTGTTCCTTCGGCACATCCCCGACAAACACTTTCATGTTCTACTTTAAATTCAAGCATACCTGTTACCATCTTCCTCGCATCGGGTAGGGCTTTATAATGAAGATGAGCAAACCTTCGGTGCCATAATTCGGATTGAAGAGATGTATCGCAAGACATGGCTCCTAGTGGACTTCCTCCAACTTGATATAGGTTGTCAACCCTGAATCCAAGAGTAAATGCTTCTTTGAAATTTCTTTTCCAAACACGTACATTTCCATCAATGAATGCCACCTTCAATCCTTTGTCTTCCATCACCGAGATAGATACCAAGTTCTTCTTTAGATTGGGCGCATATAGTACTTCTTGTAGATGAATGGTGTTACCTTGATTCAATTGAAGGGTAACATTCCCAACTACCTTCACGGAATAGGTGGCATTGTCTCCAAGGATAATTTCCAAATTTGTATCATTTTCAATTAGATTTGAAAGAGCTTCCTTATACCCAGTGAAGTGCCTTGAGGCACCATTATCAATCAACCAATTTCCCAAAGTATCTTGAGGAAAGGCAGTAGAGAGGGCAGATATAAGATAAAATTATTTTTGCTTGTTATCAACAACATTAGATTCATCATACTTGGAGTTTCTTGATCTTTTGGGAGGGCGACAATTTCCATGTTGAGTAGCGGGAGCATTCCTTTTTCCTTTGTTGTTGAACCTACCATTCCTTTGATTGTTGTTGCCTCTGAAATTGTTGTTGTTCTAATTGTCATCGTCATGAGGTGTATCCCTTCTATTAGGACACTCCCAACCATAGTGACCAAACTTGTTACAAATGAAGCATCTTCCCTTTCTTCCATTTTTTAATCCCGACCTTCCTTGACATTGCTTCTTTGAACCTGCATTGTTCTTCTTTTTAGCATGAGCAGAGAATGCAGTAGGATCATTCATATTTGAAGGCATATCCATTTCCATCATCCTTGTCTCTTCTTGAGAACATCTAGTCAGCAATTCTTCAAAACCTAGAATCCTGTCATTGTTGAGAATTGTAGTGTTGAACACATGCCATTCACGAGGAAGTCGTCCAAGGGCAATGAGAGTGAGCTCCCTATCAGCAATAACTTCTCCAATCAAAAGAAGATCATTTTTTATCTCAGTAATCCTCACGAAGTAGGATTGAATATCTTCACCTGTTCCCTTCTTTATGTCCTTCAATTTGTTCTTGATAAAGAGAACTTGGTTTGCATTGCTAGCTTTGAACATGCCAGCCAACTTGTCATACATCTCCTTAGATGTGTTCAAATCAGAGATGTATACAACCAAATGCTTGCTAATAGAATCCCTAATAATCTTCTTTGCTTTGACTTCACCCTTCTTGTACTTTGTCTTCGTGGCAGTCGGTGCATTTGAAGGAGGGTTCAGAAATCTTTCGCTATACATAATCCATAACATCTTGCTCTTCCAAAGTCATATCAAGAGACATCTTCCATGCATAATGATCAGACTTATCATTGAGCTTGTCATCAGGCTTGAATCTTATCCAAGAATTACTTTCAATATGCATTCCTATGCTTCTTATTCCATCATCTAGTTATATATCTCACAATGAACCTGCATCCTGACCCATTGCATTCCTTCATCTCTTCAAGAGTATTGTTTCCATACCATATGAAATGTATATTAACCTTGTCATAATGCTTCTCTCAAGAACCTTCAAAATGATGCTTCTTACAGGATCATGATGATCCACCTTAGCAAGATGACTGCTTCTAATAATGTTAGATAATGCCTAGATGAACAATATGCAAAATGCTATATCTATCTTTAAAGACTAGATGATTCTTACAAAGCAACTTAACCAAGTAGACTCTAAGTATGCTACTATCACATGCTTTTCTCTATGATGATATACAAAATCAAGTAAACAACAATGCATACTATCCTAAAGGAAAGACCAACCCTACAAAGAACTTGTCAAACAAGATGCCTTCTTTAATAGTATGCCCTAGTGTTGCCCAGTTCTATAGGTGGTCCCTTTGAGTACCAAAAAGGCCAAAGTGGATTGTACAAAGGCGAGAAGGACAAGGAATAAGGGAGGATTGTTGGGGAAGCTAATCCGCATTATTTGGAAGCCAGAGGGCCGAGTTTGTGGGGTTGTAACTGTAGTTATAGTCAGCGCTAATAGAGGGCCAAGAATTGCAGAGAAGGGCACAAAAGCCGAGGTCAAGAGGAGCAACAATTGGTTGAGAAAACAAGGTATGTTTTGTCCTCTTGAATTTGACGTTTGCTAGTGGATAAGGTGTCCAATTTGGATAGAGGTTGGAGGACATCTTGTGGATTTTGTGGAGGGCAGCAAGAAGGTATCTTTGGGAGCCCTAAGTGTAGACTTATAAAGGAGCCTAGGTATGCTAGGAGTGGCAGAAGTTTGATGCTCAAGGGCTTGTTCTTTGAAGGGATAAAAGGGAAGCCAAAGGAGCAAGCCCTAGTTCACAGTTGTAAAGAAGGACTTCTACAGTGAAAAGAGGGTAACCTCCAAGTACTTGACTAGTCTATCGTAGCAACAAAGGAAGACAGAAGTGGGCAGCCTAGTAGTTGTGAACAACTCACAGAAGACCCTAAGAGTTGACGATCTTGGAGGAGCAGGAGAGCAGTTAGTGGGTAGATTTGTTTGAGATAGGTGCAACCTTGAGCAGCAAGGCAGGGAGAGCTCAGAGTAGAGAAGTGAGGGTTGAGCGAGAGCAAAATAGAGCTCTCAAGATGGAGCCTCAACCAGTATCTCAGTTTGAGTCTAAGTTAGTTGGCAGTTGAACTGACCAATAGCCTAGGGCAAGTGGAGGTAGCCACTCAGTTAGAGACTCCCAGTATAGGGAGAATTCGAGCCAAGTGGGCAGAGGATTTGTTTACGGAAGATCATAAGAGAGTTGAATCTTCTAGTATCAGTTCCAACCAGAGGAAGCAACCACAGAGGTACACAAACTACATGGCACTTATGATTGAAGTGATGGACTCGCAGAACATGGTGGGAAAGAACATGTCTTCAGATCAGGTTCCGCAGCAGAAAGTGGGGAAGTCTTCTAGTTCAGAGGGAGCAATGGAGAACGTGGTAGTATCGGAGAGAGATCCAGGTGGACGAGGTTCTTCCAAAAGCACCTTCCTCGCTAAGGGGGAGTGTTGAAAATAGTAGCAAGAAAGGTCCTTCTTTGACTTGTGCCTTAGTCAAAGAGACCAGAAGCAATTTTTCCTTAAGCATGCACAATTCCTATAAGTTATGAGTTAATTCCAAAAAATTAGGACGAGTTCCTAAAATTTAGGGCAAATTCCTAAAAGCTAGGACGTGAGCATGAAGCAGTTTGACTAGTACAGGTGTGGAAGGCTCAGTGGTTGTCTTCTAGTGCAAGTTAATTTGGGAAAGGACGAGCTAAGAGAGCCTTAACTTCAGAATTAAGGCAGGACGAGTTACAACAGCTTGATAGCCTTTGTTAACTCTTCAACTAGCAATTCGATTTCCTAAAATAAAGACTTGCCAAATTTAGCCTATTCAAAAAGCTTAAAAGGAGGAGCGAAGGCACAGTGGTAAATATAATTGTATGTACTAGTTTGTGTGTGAGATTGTGAGAGAAAGGCTGCCAAGAGGAGCTTGTGTGAATTATTGAAGGAGATGAATTCTTGCAAGGAATGCGCTAGGAAATAGGGAGCATCCCCATTTAATAGGAGCACCTATTGCATTAGAAAATAGAGATTTTCGAGCAGAGTAATAGGCCTCCAGAAGTGCGTAAGAATTCAGGGAGCAAGATCAAATTTATTTGCAGGTGTTTCAAGCTTAGTTCTAGCAGAGAAATCAGATGGGTTTCTATTGAGATAGAGTTGTATTTAAGCGATCCATTGCTCTAAATTTCCTATCAAGAAAATTCTCAAGCAAACAGAGGGCTTTCCTAGTTGGGTTCCCTAGAAAAATTGTGTTGTTGAACTGTGTAATTGTGTATTTATTTATGTTCTTATTCTGCTGCAAAATAAGAAGAGAAATTTTGTGTGTATATTAAAAGAAACTAGTTTTCAAATTGTTCATATTAGCAGTTGCAAAATTTCGTGGATTTTCTACAATGATTACATCATCAGGTGTCTTGGAGGGGCTTTGAGGAATTTTATGGGATCCGACATTCGCTTTGCATATTCATCATGGGGAGCATTTCCGCACAGCTTATTTTTGGTTCCATTGCTTTCTGATAATTCTCGTAAAAGAGAGTTATTATTGAGCAAAACTTAATTAATTACACTTAAGATGGCATTTTGGGAGGAATATTTGACAGAACACCTTAGTGTAATAGCTCGTTGGAACCAAAACAAAAAGATCTACAGGATGAGATGCTAAGAAGTAACTTCCACTAGTGAGAGAAAATTTGGTTGGTGATTTTATTTACCATTTTCCCATATTAAAAGTGACTTTAATTAATCACTTAATCAAAAAGTGAAAATATTAATTAAGGGGAAAAGGCCAAAAGTGACTTAAATAAATTAAAAAGTCACTTAAGACAAAATCAAGGAGGAGCTTCTAGAATGACAATAAAATAATAAAATAAAACACTTCTAGAAGCTTGGAGATCTATCTATTGAGTCTTTAAAAAGATGAGGAGATCATTTGAGGACATCTTGGTTTGAGGATTTGTCATTGGAGTAGATTGGAATATTTAGTTCTCTGCTTTGGTAGCCTCAAGACAAAAACCCTCGGGTGACTCAGTGAGAGTAGGCGAGAACCCATCTCTCCCTCGGGTGACTCAATGAGAGTAGGCGAGAACCCATGTCTCCCCCGGGTGGATTCATTCAGAATTCACAGGTGCTTTCAGCAGATCAGTTTATTTTTGAAGGCCCGCTGCAGCATTATTGCTGATCTTTTGAGGGCATCACCTCAGCCATCTCCAGTATTCTATAATTTGTATTAGCATACTATTTCCTATTCTAGATTTAATAAAATAAGGCTGATATTCTCTGCATGTTTATCGTGTTTGTTCTCCAGTTACAGAATATATTTTTCCAGTTTTTGCCGTTGATTTTATGGGTCAATCTGCATAAATTGTTTGTCAAATTGACGGTGCAAATTCTGAAGTAATATCCAGCAAATTTATAATTTGGTATATTACAGTATCATTTGCTTAGTTTATTGCTATATATTATTTATTCTGAGTAACTGAAAATAAGCAGCAATGCATTTTGCTGTTGAATAATGAGAATTTTGTTTCAGCGGAAAATCAGATCACCACTCTTGATTTTGTCTATTGACATTAATCTGTGGTGCAGGAGGGATCTTAATTATTCTGTGCATGTCTAAGCTTATGTACCCTGGGTCGCATTGAAATGGCCCCTTAACCAGCACAGAGTTTTGTTTCTCCGTATTTGTGTAAAAAAATATTGACAATTGTTAAATGCTTGTAATATTTCGGATATCGTCAAATCAAAAAGAAAAAAGTTACGAATTGAAGTCATTGCATGTAGTTGATATGCTCTTTTCTCTAATCCATTTCGATGTTATACAGAAGATCTTAAGATGTAATCTGAAAGCATGTGGAATGAGATTTTCATCACTCTTAGATGCCGATATTTAATATTGCTGCATTGGACATAAATCACCTATCATTTTGCTTGCTTGCAGTGGAAGGTCTTACAAGTAAACGTTCTTTCGTCTTGCCCACTTTATCTTTATAGCCAAAAGGAGGTACCGATGTTAGTTGAATAGAGGAAGAACCACCTCTCAAAAAGGTGCCACTCCAATGACTACATTTTCCAACTGCGGTCCCTGCTCCTCGAGGTATAAGCAATAACCGCACTAACAGCCATGCTCTCACCTGACGTTCTCCAAAGTGACTTTTATATGAAAACTACAACATAATCCCAATGCTTTGGAACTTGGACAAAGCCATTCAAACATCCAAATGCTCAACAAGCTACAACATTTCAAATTCACTCTCTGACTCTTCTAAATTGCAAAAAATGTGAACCCAGGTAGAAAGAATGCAGCACTCAGTTTGCAGGAGGGGTTGTTGAAAATTGAAGAAGAAATGGAGGGGCATGGCCTTCCGGATTCAAAAAATAAATTAATAAATTAAAAGAACCAAAAAAAAAAAAAAACGGCCTTCCGGATTCAAAAAAAAAAAAAATTACATGTTATGCAGTTTTTAACTGTTTAATGTATGTTTTTTTGAAGCATAGAACTGGTAGGAATCCCACACGATGAAAATTTCGAATGTAATGAAGTAGATGGATTTGTTGATGTTTTCAGTTTTTATGAAGTGAAAGCCAAGGTTTCGGCTTTTTTGGAGTGCTTGTAAGGCACAACTATATGTATATTTGATTTCTACTTGAAATATCAAATATCAATATATGACTTTCTTCTTGAAAAAAGAAGGTAGAAAAAATACAACAAAATAGTTGTGTGACATAAGGAAACGAAAAACTACAGAGCATTAATTTAGCAGTAAACTAAATAGCTAGCAGCTTTAAAATTTATTTATCATCACCATGGGGACATTGGTTGAAATGATTACAGCAGACTGCAGAAGGGATCAAAAAAGAAAAGGGGGTCAGCAAGTTACAAATTGTCAGAGATGATGCAGGCTCAAGCTTATCAATCCAAAATCTCACCTACAAAAATGATCTGCAGATGAAAGTATCAGCGTGCTATTTGTAACAAAACAGAATCGTCCAACTTATGATCCTATGTACAAAATTTTAATGCAATGTCAAATCAAATGTAAAATTGACATACAGTTTAGAATCTTGCCTATGGAATTCAAGGATTCTATCCTTCCTTTTCTGGCATTTACTGCTTTCTTTTGAGTTTCTTAGAGTGAGACTGAGGATATGGACGACGAATTTCATGCGAGATCTTCTGCAGCTATAAAGTGAGCTCTGACGGCATTCAAGTGCCGAATTAAGCAAAGCTCTGATTATTTTCTAATCTTTTAGGATTACGTGAAAAACAGTTTCAGCGTTTCACCATTTTGTTGAAGTTGCAATTTTTACATGTCCAGTTGACACAAAACTAGAATAAATAATAAAAGCATTCATGTCTTCTGTTTTGGGTTTTTTAAGCTTATAACATAGGTGCGTTGTAAGAGGGCACTGAGACAAGCATACACCATGAATATTCAAAATACATAAATGACAATATCGAATCCTACAAGCTTTTGACTAAACCCTGTTCCTGAGTAAATTCTATGAAAGTGAATGAATTAGTTCGAATCAAAATACATTTATGGGGACATTAATGGGTTGTTAAATCCCAAAGCAAACTATATATGAACATAAATAAGAAGTAAATTATTTCCCTTTAAACCATCCGTGGAAAATGCAAAACTGACCTTGAAAATATCTTGATTAGTGCAACCGTTACACATGAGCCCAGTATGGCCCCTGTAGCAATCAAATAGACAGAATGTTTTTCCCGCATTTTTCTCACTGGAATTTCTGTGGGTACCTCCAATACATAAAATGAAAAGCAAATACCTATATATAGTTACACAAGCAGTTCAAATCAATGACAGAGGGAAGTCAGTGGGGGTCTGAAAGGATTTAACGCAAAGGAAAAAAATACGCTATTTCAAATTGGGCTTCCTCGATGGCCAGAAACGCCTCTGACGTCACTCGATACAGTCGGGTTAAACTAAAATTTCTTGAAAAGGAAAATTACGAAATGGTGAAATTATTTAGCAAACAATAGGGCATCGAGTAATAGCAACCGAGTATCGTATAAAAGTATATTTGATTGAATAGTAATTTATTTTATTTGGACGTAATGAAATTAAATAGGGTAAGGATCTTTGAATGCAATTTTAAGAGTGGAAGTTTCTCTTTTTTTTGGGGGGGAGGAATTATATTGTGTTAATTATTCTTC
>APFE030245837.1:33394-47734 GCA_000404065.3 Pinus taeda
ATAATTTAATTTTAAGGTTAGGTTAAGTTAGAGATTAAATTGGTGTATGAGATTTTTTTGTTTGTGAGACATTGGACTCTTTTTTTGTAATGATTTGACTATTAAGTCTATGAAGACTTACATACTTTGCCTCTTCTAACTTGTGACCTCTCAAGAGGAAATACATGCACTTAACCATTAGGCCCCTTTACACTAATGATGTTGTTATTTTTATTAATATTAAATTAAGAAGTTTTGATTGAATGATGATGTTGTCATTGCACTCAAAGGTGCTTTCCACAATTCAATACAAAGGAGTTGTATAATTCCTTGTGCCTAGTGGCACATTCTACAACGCAATATGAGGGATGTGTGTAATTCTGTGTGCCCAAAGGCACGTGCTACAGTCTTCTGTGAGGGAGATGTGTAATTCCTTGTGCCCAAAGGCACATTCTACAACCCAGTATAAGGGAGAAAGAAAGAAATAAATAAATTATTTTAACGTCCACGAGGCTAAAGATAGCCTATGGGACAGATTATTTCTTCATCTGCTTGATGTATTCGACCCTTTTTCTGTGAAGCTTCAAAATAAGTGCTCTGAGATTCTCGGCAAACCCCTCGCTAAATAGATTATCCCAAGAGCTAGCTGCCAGCATATCTGCATAACTTTCCCTGTTGTCTTTGAAGGCCTCACATTCTAAAATGAAATGTTTTTCTGTTTCCACTTTTCCGAAAGAACAAAAAATGCATACTCTTTCCTCCTACACTTTCTTTAGCCTTTTCCAACCCCCTGTTTCACAACAGAGTTGATGAGAATTAGTCATTAACTGAGCAATAAGAATTTTGGCTCTCCAAGAGATATTGGCCTCTATGTATGCTTTTGGTTGATGACTATGAGTGGGATTAAACACTTCAATATAGTAATTTTTCTTTCTTCCCTAGCTCCTTATCCCAAGTATGCTTGTGGAACTTTTCCATAACAAAAGCTTTTATCTCTTTGTTATTTATGGGACACGCATTCAAGCAAATACCCCATTTACTAAACCATTTGTTATTTTGCTGCATCCAAGTTTTTTTGCTCTTGCAGAATCTATCATTAAAGACAACCTTAGGCCATCTACCCTCTTCCATTTGCTCAATTTTTTTTAAATGCCTTATGACTCGCACCATAGAAATTGCTTCAATAGGAGCAGTCCATGTTTCACTTAACAAGATATCATAAAGAACTGCACTTTTAATCTTAAATTTGTTTGTAATCAAGCGCTTCTGAATTTTCTCAATTTGTCTCCACTGCATGTCGGATGTACTATTGGCCCATAGTTCACAACCATAGAGAATCACTAGAAGCCCAAAAAGAGTTTGAGTGGTTTTCCAATCCCATAAATCTGCCTCTCTACACCTATTTTGAAAAGCATAAAATGCTTTCCAACCCCCCAAAGTTCTTTTCTTTCGACAACCATTCAAGCTTAGATTTTTGTTGAAGTCAATTCCGAGGTATTTGTAATCCGCAACTTCTTCCAGAATGTTGCCTTCAAAGTAGAACTTATGCTCATTATGTTTTCTTTTCTTAGAGAAGACCACTACTTTCGTTTTGCTAATATTGACTTGCATCCCCACACTTCTACAAAAATGCTCAAGGGATAGTAAGTGCTCAAGCAAACCAAGAGCTGATTTAACAATCAGAATGAGGTCATCTGCATACGAAAGAAGCCTTATAACAAACTTGCCCAAATAGATACCATCACCCCCTTGCGAATTTAACCACTCCTCAAGCTTGTCGATATATAAACCAAACAGGGTAGGAGACAATAGGCAACCTTGCTTGACCCCGATATAGCTTCTAAAACTTTCATAATGCCTGCTGAAGTTCTAATTTTGACTTTCACCTCTTCATATAGCCTATGCACAGCTACTCTCAAATGTTTAGGAACCCCAAGTTCCTCCATTCTATGCCAAATCTTATCCCTAGGAACCGAGTCAAACGCTTTTCTGAAATCAACAAAGCAACAAAAGACTTCTTCCTTTTTCTCCCAAACTTTTTCAATGATGTGCCTTAAAGTTATACAATGATCAACTATGGAATGTTTAGGTCTAAAACCTGCTTGCCCTTTAGCATGTTTATCTCTTTCTTCTGCCCACTTGCTAATTTTGTTTTCTAGCATGCTTCCAAATAGCTTTTCAAACAAAGAGTTTATCATGATGGTCCTATAATTGGAGGGATTATTGACGTCACCGGTCTTGAAAAGAGGTATTGCCAGACTAGTTGTCCAATCTGTGGGGAGCCCTTCTTGTATGATGTTGTTGAATATTTTTGTAATGTGAGATGCAAGAATCTTTAAGCCCCACTTAGATATTCTGCTTGGAGTTCAGCTAAGTCTTTTGCTTTTCCAACACCCAACTTCTTGATACCCATCTCTACCTCTTGTACCATGAAGAGTTTAGTATCAGTGTTGACCAAGGGGGGAGGGTCAACCTTGGGAACCTGCTCATAGAGTTGTCTTGCATAGTCAAACCATTTAGAAGCTATAATATTATTTCCAATTTGTATCTTTTTCAGTTGGAGCTCCTTCCAAAATAATTTGGGATTATTTTTCCCAAGGAAGATTAGTTCTTCCCTACTTGAAACCATGAAATCAACCTTTTTCTTGCTTAATATCCTCTTGTAAGCTTTGAGCTTTATGTTATCCTTGTTTGACTCTTTCCACATTCTCCTTGCCTTTTTGCATTCCTTGTCAGACTAAACATCAACCAGAAAGCAATTTGTTTCAGACTTCTTAATTTTTGCTCTTTTGCACTTTGCAAGCACGTATTGAATTAAATGTGTTAATTCATGACTATAAAGGTTGTGAATTGTAATTTTCTCCTTCTCAAAGAGTCTCTCTAGTGTCATTTTGAAGGTATTACAATTTTTTGGGGTCAAAAGAATTTTGTCCTATGGGAGATTTTGCTGGACATGCTGAATTTTTTACTCTAATTGTTTCTTTCCAATCTAAGAGAAACATAAATAAATTGGCTTATAATCTCATTTCAAGTCCCATAGATGATCTCCAATCAAAATTCCTCCATTTTCTCACACAAACCATGCGAGAAAATTACATAATCTACCACACTTGCTCCATTGTAAGTATTGCAAGTGAAATTACCGGACTTTGCCCATCTAGTCAAGCCATTACAAATGACTAAATCAAAGGCCCCACTTTTAAGGCTACAAATGGATCTTTGTGGTCAAGCCCTCTACCTTTGTAGATTTTTGAAACCTACGACACAAAATAGCGTGTTGCAATTTTGATGTGGTTTCCATTTTCTGATATCTTAAACCAAATGAATTGCTTGAGTCTTCTTTTTCTAACTGAACGAGACTACCTTCTTTCTCCCTTACTAAAACCATGATACCCCCATGCCCTTTGCTCTTCCCTGCTGCCTTTTTCCACACTGCCATCTTCCAGTATCCTTCAAACAAAGGTGTCTTCACCCTTCATGCTCATGTGTTTCTATGAGGCAAATTATGTCTCTATCTTCCGCAATAGGCCCTAACCCAGGTCCTTGTCTATGTTGGTAACCTCTGCAGTTCCAACAAAATAATATTAAAGAAACATGGTATGATTTGATTGCTATTTATTTTGACATGCAAGACTCACATTTAAGTCTTTGTCCCTGCTTTCCCATACTGACCTTGCTTTCCGATTTCTTGTTGAAGAGTTTGTTGCCTCTTCTTTATTACCATCTTGCTGCTCTATTTTGGAAGGAGGTCCAAATCGCGTTATCATAGCTTTGCCTTTATAAATCCATGCTCTCTTGCCTTCATCTCTTGCTGCCCTAACCTTTAAAATTTCCTCCCTTCTTTCCTCCTGTTGTTTTATAGTTAAATCTTCTTCTAGGAAAAAACGAGAAGCCCTCAAGAGATGCTTCTTGCTTAGAATGATATATTTATCACACAAGCTAGGCATAATGACTTTTATGGGCCTCAAGAGATGAGTAATTTCTTTCATGCCGAGGGAGATGAGTAATTTATTTCGTGCTCAACCTCAATTTGACACAAGTCATTTTTAAAATAAAAATAAATGATACTCTAAATAAAAAGTAAATGTTGGTTATAGAAAAAACATAAATGAATATATATATTTGGTTAGTTTTAATTAAAAGTATTATGCAACATCAATAATACCACGTGTTCATTGAGTTAGGTGTGAATATTAAAAGGGGTTGTCTATATGTGAGACTTTTTCGGAGTTTCCAACAGATTTATAGCCAGAATATAGAAAAAAAATTGTGGCGAAATCTTGATTTGTGTTGGTTAAACTGGATTTTTTACTACATTTATGGATTCAACACCCTAAAAAATCCTTGGGGCACTTCAATTGTGAAGAGTTCACCCATAAAAGTTGTGATTTCAATGAATCCCTGTTGGATTCTAGACAAACGAAATCGGAAAATTAATTGGAAAACTTTTCGAAAAGTCTCACTTATAGACAATGCCTATTAAAAGTATAAAGGATTCGGTTGGTTGTGAATATTAAAAGTATGAAGGTGATATGGTAAAAATAATTTACTTTCCCTCTCAGAATAATAAATAAAATATTTTACATTCTATATTAAGTAACGTTATAAATAATTCAATATAAAACTTTAATAAACTTTTATATGTAAGGGACGTACCATACTAAAATATTTCAATGCCTCAAAAGGAGAAGTAATTAAAAGTAAAAAATCAAATACTTCCTAATAAGAGTGAAATGTGTAATTCTTTCAATGCTTAATATAAAATTGATATGCAGCATCTAAAAATTATTATTAATTAAAAAAAATAAAAAAAATCAAAGTGGGTTACAACAAAATACATTTCATTGTCAAGTAATATTGAAATGTTTTTTGGGGTTTTCAGCTCAGCTCTGCAAATAATAGGGTTTCTTCTACATAGTCGTATATGCTTCGCTACGCAAGAGGGGCTTTGCCCCCTCCTTTTGTCGTGTTGTCACAAAATCTAGCAGGCCTTGGAGAGGGGCACCCTACAAGGCTAACACTAAACCAACTCACAACAATGGTGATGGCTCATTGTCACCACAGCCAAACCCCCCTTCTCTTTAAGGATTTTCACTGATGGGAGGAGTCATGGTATGCAAGAAGGTCACCTAATGGGTATTCTAAGGATAGGGTACAAGGTGACACAATGAGGCCTTCTACAAGAAAATCACAATTTAGGCTCAAGGCTCCAATAGGAGGCAATTCACTTTCTTCAGAGGCATGAGACCTAGGGCTTGATTAGTAGGTTGAGTGTTGCGATGGTCAAAGGTTAAGGCAAGGAGAAAGGATTTCCAACAATGTATAATAGCGAGATTAAGGCACATGAAACCCTCAAACAAGCCCTTAAGTTGAAGTGAGACAAAACTAGGGTTTACTATAGGGCAAAGGAATTTATGGAAAAAAAATTGAAGTGGATGCCCACCAAAAGAAAATATTTTGTGGCAAATGTAATTCTCTTGATGTTTAGGCTCTTCAATTCTAGAAATACACCTTGCCTAGGGATTCACACCAAGCCCTAGATAGTGTGTTTTGGCTTAAAGGGGACAAATTAAGGAAATAATAGTTTATGGATAAGAAGTGTGATTGATCACCACCAAAATGGGCCAATGCCTTTTCCCATGGGAGAATGAGGTCTATGAATTGATAAGACAGCTAAAAAAAATTTATTGAGGTCGAATTCTTGATGCTCTAACATTAAAACTCAAACAATTATCTATGCAATGAATCAATAAATATTCATGGGAGTGCTAGTAAAATTTCACCACTAGGATATTTATTCACATATTATTTCATGAGAAATGTATGCAATATAGACATCTAGATAGCATTCAATAAATTTTCAACAAATTAGGGCACAAAACCAAATCCTAGGTTCAATGTATTCCATACATTAGATATATAGAAAATAAATATTCAACAATGAGTACACTTATAAGATAACATTCAAAGATAATCCATCCATTTGATCCAAAGAATAGCTTTGAAGATAAACAAATCAGCTCCAAATGTCAAAATGAATTCATAGATTTTGACACTCCATTTCCTTGATAGCGACATTCCCCATACATTGGTACATCGATGACAATAACATCAATTAGCACCAAGATGTCTTTGTTACCTGTCAAAGAGACCTTAAGATCTTTAATAAGGCCATAAACGAGGATTGGCCTAGAATCAAATCCACATACATTCTTATATGGCCTAGTGTTATCTAATTCCAATTAATGCATGACCTTTAATGGCATGACATTAGCAGAGGCTCCCGAGTCAAGATACAATTGTGAAGTATAAACCTATTGATTATTAGGGATAACAAGAATGGTTCATGTGCTCCATTTCCTTTGTAAAAGTTCATGTATTGCAATATGATGGGAGGCCCATCAGGCTCATCATCGAGACCTAAAGCCTTCTTGATTTTCCTCTTATGAGGAGGGAGTTTGGCCATCTCTTTTATGGGGACCTACATAGTGAGTTTAGCCACAACATTACCTACATCCACATCCAACTCAATTTCATTATTTCTAGGCTTGGGTTTTGGCTTCTTCTGAGGTTGCCCTTGTGAAGTGTTTTTCCTTTAAGACTGATTTCCAGAGCTAGAGCTTGCTTGGGAATGATCATTGTTCTTCCTAGAGTATTTTAGACCTTTAAACCTCCCATTATTCTCCATGGCTAGAATAGGCTCAGTTGATTAGCAGTTTTTAGGCTTGGCTAGGTTGTGGTGAACATAGGAGTCCCTAAGCAAGACATTGAAAGGGTGAGTCTCACCTATGACATTTAAATGCTTAAGGCTTTCCTCCTTTTCATCTTTCTCATAAGGGTTATCCTCTTTAGGATCCTCTAAAGGTTAATCCCAAGGTGACTCTCCTTGCCCTACCAAATTGGTTGGAGCAAGAGTGTTGGGAACGTTTTGTTGCATGGTACAGTCTCCTTTAGTGATCTTTCCTTGTACTAGGAGGAAATTTTGACCTAGAGCCTATCTCTCTCTTTCTAAAGCAGTCATTCTATTCATGAATCTTTTGGCATAGAGTAAATTTTTCTAATTTTTTAGCAAAAGCTTGTATGACGTTGTAGTCACTAGACCTAACTTCAGAAGAGGAACCTACTCAGCAGAGTCCTAAGAATAGTGCCTTCTCCTGTGTTTCTTCATAAAATAAGACTTAACAAGTAACTTCTTTAGGTAACTAGGAAGATGAGGAAGATCCATCAAGGAGCCAAAAGAACAATGCTACTAGTAGAGATCATCCTTAGATAAGTGACCTGCCAGATTCATTAGATAACTCAAGATGGATCCAAGCTGGAAAAAAGGTGAAAAAATTCTCGCTAAGGATAAAGGGAAGCTAGTCAAAGTTAAAGTGACAAATAGATAAGCATGGGATGCAAATGTATTTGGATCATATGGGTATTGTGGAAAATATTTAGTTGGAATTGGAACAATTTTTTTGTATTGTGGAGTTCTCAATTGGTGCTTTGTAACTTCTTTTCCCTATGCATTTATTTTTATAAATTGAATAAATTGCAAAAAAAAGTTAAATTAATTTTGTTGATGCACTTTGTAATAAAGCGCGCTAGATTAAATGTCGCTTTGCATTTTATTATAGCACAAACAAATAACATTTAGATAATTATTAATTTTATTTAAATAAAGTTTTTCGTCGAAGAGTTAAAGTCAGAACAACTCTGGACGATCTAGATTAAAGTTGCTCGTATCAACGACTAGTAGACAATTGAGAGACCCCTCGCACTCCCGACAATTAGCGGAGGGAGGGGGGTCCGCAAAACGGTATTGAGTTTACCTCTCAACTAACATGTCACCATTGCATCAATTGCGAGACTCCCTCCTCCATATACCGCTTACTGTCATCACCCCCCCGGAAACAACCTCCGTCTTCCACCATAATCTTCTACCATCTTTCCTGAAATGTCCAGACAAGTTATTTCTATTTTTTTTGTCTTTTAGGATACCAAAATGATCAATGGGTGGCTGAAGTCATTTTAGGATTCCTCTCAGTATTTTCATCTAGCAAAAATCCCTCAATTTTATTTAATTTTAGCCACTTTTTATCAGATGTTATTCATGAACAATTTCTAAAGTTTAGTGTTGAAGGTTCTCTCAAACATCGGTCTATTTTCGTATATCTATTCATGTATCACTAGTCAGAAAGATTCAAAATTCCATTGCAAAAGATGGATTCACAAGGAAGGCCACAGTCAGTTATCCACTGGACCTCAATGGTCAGGAAAAATTTAGAGGAGTATTCTTTCAGCGATTTTGTTGATCAATTTTTATGCATATCATTGTGTCGTCTTAGAAGTGATGCAGTTCCTAGGATAGCTACTAAAATCAAAAGGATTTTACATGTCAATGAGCAATCAAGAGTAGGAGATTGTTATCTTTACCAAAAATTTACAGAATCTGAGTTTATGTTTGTGAATTGCCTCCATACAAGCTGCCAGTTTTTGTGCCTATGAGAATTTTTGCTCTTGAATTTATTAGGGAATGGATGAACACAAATGAAATTCATTTTGTTTCTAGGAAGCAGAAGTATCAATTTAATTTAAAGGTAGAAGTGGGTCCATTTATAGTTAATATAAGAGCAACAGAAAAAGAAGTTGACAATCTATTAAAACATATGAAATTTAAGTTGAGTTTAAACTAACCTTATGACCCTTTGGGAATAGTTTCATCTATCAGAGTTGAACATAAATCAATTCCTTATATATATATATTATATATATATATATATATATATTATATAATATATATATATATATATATATATATAATATATATATATATAATATTATATAATTATATATATATATATAGATAATTATATATATATATATATTTATATATAATCAGAATTGTGGAGATATGGGAGAAAACACCTTACAGGAGATGGATGAGAAAATTTCCCAGTCTGACAACTTTAGAGACCCCAAGTTTGAAAGAAAAATAATTGAAAAGACCCAATGACTATATGTTTGCTACAGGTTTAAGTCATAAACCAATGGGTTTTAAAGTTTTCAAAAGGAGGAAAACAATGAATGTAGAAGAAGAGTCATCAGAGGTGAAAAAATCCAGAGGAACCTAATACAGTGGAACTATCAAGTGAGCTTGTATATTCTCTGTAACAAGTTGAAAAACCAATTATAGATTCCCCTGCTTCTCCTTCTTCATACCAACAAAGTATTTTTGCAAGATTTAGAGAGATGAAGAAAAAAAATGAAGTATTGAAAACTTCTACATATTCTGAGTTTTGGAAACATTCTTCCACTACTCAAACTAAAATGTTATCTGCACTTGACCCTGACAGACGGCAGTTTCAATAAGCATTCCTTGAGCCAAAGGTCCCAGTTCCTAAAAGTGTAGAGGACTACAAGACCTTTGTATTTTCTTTTGACACAAATCAAATTCATCCAATTGATCAAATTGATCTTCATAAGCAAGCAGGTGAGATGATCTATTTCTCATTAACAATCTCTGCCATGGCAACATCAAAATTACAGGCTTCATTAAACAATATTCATTCACAACTCAAGCTAGAAAAGATGTCTATCCTATCTAAAGATACCATAATAAAAAAATTAGCAGATATGGTAATAGAATTAGGATTAAATCCTAATGAGGTTAATGTTGTTGAAGAGATCATTAAAAATAGGATTGCAAACATCTAAGCACTCAGAAAGAAACTAAAATTTCTAACAACAGAACATCCCCAAACTCAGGAAGTGGGGCAACTAGAGAAAGAGAAAGAAAATATGTTGAAGATGATAGTTACACAAAATATTGAGATTCATAAAATGGAGGTAGATTTGGAAAATCTCTTGAAAGAGAAGGAACAACAAATCAGTGCAGGAACTTGTACAATGCAAATAGAATCAACAAGTGAAGAATCCATTGAGAATTTATCAAAGGCCATGTGAGATTTATCCTTAAGAAATGTGGAAATAGAGAAATTAAAAGCATCCCTACAGAAAATGGAAGAAAAAAAAAATTAAGGCAGATAATGCATATATTTCGGAGATGCAGAAGAACTTCAGGCTAACTAAACAACTTGAAAAATACATGGATGAGTCAATCAATGACAGACATTATCTAAAGAAAAGGAGAAAATCTAGATATATATTAATTCAATCATCTCTGAGATGTGGACATCCATTGAGATAATTTTGGAACAGGAGCATCTAGTACAAAAAACAAAGGCAACCATAACAGAAATTAAAGAAGAATTAGATCATAAACCAAGAGAAGCACAAAGGATCATTAAAGTGTTGAACTCAAAAACCAAAGATGAGATCGAAGAGTTGGGAATCAAAGATAGGACAAACACAACCCTATCACGACAACATCAAAATTAAGGCTTCATTAAACAATATTCATTCACAACTCAAGCTAGGAAAGATTTCTTCCCTAGCTAAAGATACCATAATAAACGAATTAGCAGATTTGGTAATAAAATTATGATTAAATCATAATGATGTTGATGTTGTTGAAGAGATCATTAAAAATAGGAATGCAAACATTCAAGCACTCAAAAAGAAACTAAAATTACTAACAACATAACATCGCCAAACTCAGGAAGTGGGGCAGCTAGAGAAAGAGAAAGAAAATATGTTGAAGATGATAGTTGAACAAAATATTCAGATTCATAAAATGGAGGGAGATATGTAAAATCTCTTGAAAGAGAAGGAACAACAAATAAGTGCATGAACTTCCACAATAGAATCAACCAGTGAAGAAGCCATTGAGAATTTATCAAAGTACATGGGAGATTTATCCTAAAGAAATGTGCAAATAGAGAAATTGAAAGAATCATTGCACAAAATGGAAGAAAAAAAAATTAATGTAGATAATGCATATATTTCGGAGGTGCAAAAGAATTTCAAGCTAACTAAACAGCTTGAAAAATACATGGATGAGTTAATCAATGCACAGACATTATCTAAAGCAAAGGAGAAAATCTAGATAGATATTAATTCAACCATCTCAGAGATGTGGACATCCATTGAGATAATTTTTGAACAAGAGCATCTGGTACAAAAAACAAAGGCAGCCATAACAAAAATCAAAGAAGAATTAGATCATAAACCAGGAGAAGCACAAAGGATCATTAAAGTTTTGAACTCAAAAACCAAAGATGAGATCAAAGAGTTGGGAATCGAAGATAGAACAAACACAGTCCTACCATGGCAACATCAAAATTACAAGCTTCATTAAACAATATTCATTCACAACTCAAGCTAGAAAAGATGTCTTCCCTAGCTAAAGATACCATAATAATTAATAAACAGATTTGGTAATAAAATTAGGATTAAATCCTAATGATGTTAATGTTGCTGAAGAGATCATTAAAAATAGGAATGAAGACGTCCAAGCACTCTAAAAGCAACTAACAATACTAACAACATAACATCCCCAAACTCAAGAAATGGAGCAACTAGAGAAAGAGAAAGAAAATATGTTGAAGATGATAGTTGAACAAAATATTTAGATTCATAAAATGGAGGCAGATTTGGAAACTCTTGAAAGAGAAGGAACAACAAATTAGTGCAGGAACTTTACAGTGCAACTAGAGTCAACCAGTGAAGAAGCCATTGAGAATTTATCAAAGGAAATGGGAGATTTATCCTTAAGAAATGTGCAAATAGAGAAATTGAAAGAATCATTACAGAGAACGGAAGAAAAAAAAAATTAAGGCAGATAATGCATATATTTCGGAGGTGTGGAAGAATTTCAAGCTAACTAAACAGCTTGAAAAATACATGGATGAGTCAATCAGTGCACAGACATTATCTAAAAAAAAGGAGAAAATCTAGATAGGTATTACTTCAACCATCTTAGAGATGTGGACATCCATTGAGATAATTTTTGAACAGGAGCATCTGGTACAAAATACCATAACAGAAATTAAAGAAGAATTAGATCATAAACCTAGAGAAGCACAAAGGATCATTAAAGTGTTGAAGTCAAAAACCAAAGATGAGATCAAAGAGCTGGGAATCGAAGATAGAACAAACACAGTCCTACCACGGAAACATCAAAATTGCAGGCTTCATTAAACAATATTCATTCACAACTCAATCTAGAAAAGATGTCTTCCCTAGCTAAAGATACGAGAATAAAGGAATTAGCAGATTTGGTAATAAAATTAGGATTAAATCCTAATGATGTTAATGTTGTTGAAGAGATCATTAAAAATAGGAATGTAGACGTTCAAGCACTCAAAAAGAAACTAAAATTACTAACAACATAACATTCCCCAAACTTAGGAAGTGGGGCAGCTAGAGAAAGAGAAATAAAATATGTTGAAGATGATAGTTGAACAAAATATTCAGATTCATAAAATGGAGGGAGATATGGAAAATCTCTTGAAAGAGAAGGAACAACAAATAAGTGCAGGAACTTCCACAATAGAATCAACCAGTGAAGAAGCCATTGAGAATTTATCAAAGCACATGGGAGATTTATTCTTAAGAAATGTGGAAATAGAGATATTGAAAGAATCATTCAACAGAATGGAAGAAAAAAAAATTAAGGCAGATAATGCATATATTTCGGAGGTGCAAAAGAATTTCAAGCTAACTAAACAACTTGAAAAATACATGGATGAGTCAATCAGTGCACAGATTATCTAAAGCAAAAGGAGAAAATCTAGATAGATATTAATTCAACCATCTCAGAGATGTGGACATCCTTTGAGATAATTTTTGAACAGGAGCATCTAGTACAAAAAACAAAGGCAGCCATAACAAAAATTAAAGAAGAATTAGATCATAAACCAGGAGAAGCACAAAGGATCATTAAAGTTTTGAACTCAAAAACCAAAGATGAGATCAAAGAGTAGGGAATCGAAGATAGAACAAACACAGTCCTACCATGGAAACAAAAAAATTACAAGCTTCATTAAACAATATTCATTCACAACTCAAGCTAGAAAAGGTGTCTTCCCTAGCTAAAGATACCAAACTAAAAGAATTAGCAGATTTGGTAATAAAATTAGGATTGAATCCTAATGATGTTAATGTTGTTGAAGAGATCATTAAAAATAGGAATGTAGACATCCAAGCACTCAGAAAGCAACTAACATTACTAACAACATAACATCACCAAACTCAAGAAATGGAGCAACTAGAGAAAGAGAAAGAAAATATGTTGAAGATGATAGTTGAACAAAATATTTAGATTCATAAAATGGAGGCAGATTTGGAAAATCTCTTGAAAGAGAAGGAACAACAAATCAATGCAGGAACTTCTACAATGCAACTAGAATCAACCAGTGAAGAAGCCATTAAGAATTTATCAAAGGACATGGGAGATTTATCCTTAAGAAATGTGAAAATAGAGAAATTGAAAGAATCATTGCAGAGAATGGAAGAAAAAAAATTAAGGTAAATAATGCATATATTTCGAAGGTGCAAAAGCATTTCAAGCTAACTAATCAGCTTGAAAAATACATGGATGAGTCAATCAGTGCACAGACATTATCTAAAGAAAAGGAGAAAATCTAGATAGATATTAATTCAACCACCTCAGAGATGTGGACATCCATTGAGATAATTTTTGAGCAGGAGCATCTAGTACAAAAAACAAAGGCAACCATAACAGAAATTAAATAAGAATTAGATCATAAACCAAGAGAAGCACAAAGGATCATTAACGTGTTGAACTCAAAAACCAAAGATGAGATCAAAGAGCTGGGAATCGAAGATAAGACAAACACAGTCCTACAACGACAACATCAAAATTGTAGGCTTCATTAAACCATATTCATTCACAACTCAAGCTAGAAAAGATGTCTTCCCTAGCTAAAGATGCTAGAATAAAGAATTAGCAAATTTGGTAATAAAATTAGGATTAAATCCTAATGATGTTAATGTTGTTTGTTGGGTTGTGTTATATTCTTTCCACATAGTTAACAGGGGGTTTGAGGGGTACCCGTAACCCCACTTTATGGGGTCCGCGGCAGCACCCCGAAAAATTTTGGTTTTGGACCCTATGTTAGTTTGGGCGGACCCACCTATTGTTTTGTGCATGATTTTCGCACATGTTTTTTGGACGCGATGGTTTTTTGGTCCATGGTATTGGACACGATGGTTTTCGGTCCATGGTATTTGATGCTTCGGCATGTATAAATATGTATTGTAACATTGAAAAGAATATAATGAAAAATCAAGCTGGTAGTCCCGGTTTTGGGATCCAGGGGAAAAGCTATGTGCATATGTGTTTTTATGTGTTATGCTCTCGCATTGTTTATTTTTCTGTGATTTAGAATTCATATGCAGGTAATTTATGTACGGGGTTAAAACCTACATTTGGTATCAGAGCTGTTTTGGCTT
>APFE030245842.1:9959-35713 GCA_000404065.3 Pinus taeda
TATTTAATAATCCAAAGATGATTTTTTTTGTTCTCTTGTGCAGGTCTAGAAAGCCACTGGAGGAATGCCAAGTGTCAAGCTACCATGTGGGTCCCACGCGCTAATTGGGATGCCATGTCACGCACTGTGGGCCCCATTTTTTCCTCTGCCATACCAATCTTTGAGGGGCTCTATCTTTTGCATACGAGCTCAGATTGACGAACCGTTCACGCCATCGTGATCAAGAAGGTGAGCCCTTTCAACTGATGCCACCAAATTCTTCTTTCAGCGATTTTGAATTTCGAACCTTTTCCATCCCCTTACTGTCTCAAGATCCTCTTGGATCATTTGTTCAAGGGCGACACGACTCACTCTAGCTACCAACAATAAATGGAAATGTTGTCCTGTTCCCACACTTTTTTGGAATATATAATTTTTTGTCTTTTTCATTAAGCTTGAAAAAGAATAAAAGAATGCTATAATACAGTGGAAAGAATGAGTGTCAGTGAAGCAGATGATCTAGTTCTTGGGATTGGAACAATCCTATGCTCAATGCAGGGAGGCAAAAACTTGTCAAAGACACTCAAAGGTATGTTCCCTCGACGGGTCATAGCGTTTCAAGTTGTAGATGTTAAGGGATTTCAAGTTTGATTTTGCAGATTACTTGGTCAAAATTTGGCTTAAACATGAGTCCAAGTGAAGCTGGCTAAAGTCCAAAAGGTGCAAATAGTCAATATGCAATGTAGTAGTACAACTCAATGCGAAAGAGCATCTAGGCTATAAGGCCAGAACAAAGTGAAGAAGCAAAGAGAAATGAGTCTTCAACGCATAAGTCATGGCGGGACTAAAGAGGACTCCCAAGCTTGCTCAAATGAAGCAACATGGGAAAAAAATGTTAGTGAGGTGCTAACTATGATGCCCATGAAAAGGATGGCCCTACCATCATGTCAAAGTTTAAAAATTGGTGAGTGAAGTTGGTTTACTAATGATGACACGATGGGATTGACCCTATGGCAAATATATCGGTAGATGGAGGCTAGTTATGAAAATTGCAATGGAAGAATAGCTTCCCTAACCTATATGCCAGTGAGAAAACGATACTTGCCATGATGGGTCAGCAGTCATGAGACTGACTTGAAATTTTTGAAAAAGCGTCCAAAATGCCCTAAAAAACAATCAATTCTCGACACTCCAAGCTCCCAAGTTAAAAGATACATGAGTCAAAATAAAATCAAGTTTTGAAAAAAATTGACATTTTCAAAGCTTATAAAATAGTTTTTTGACTCGCCATTGTTACTGTTTGAGTTGAGAGCACAAGGAGTGGAGAAAAAGAAGCAAGCTTGCCTTTTTCTGAATCTGACCATTCAAATTGACTCAAAATCACCAGGTAACCCCAAAATCTTGCTTGCATCAATTTGTGATTGTTTTTAAGAATTTTAATTAAGGTTTCACTGTTGAATTTATGTCAAAAAAAATTGTCGCAGTGTATACGCAGGTTGGCTATATGTAACCTGCATATACACAGGCCCTAGACATGACTGAGTATAAAACAAACTCGTGTATATGCTATTTTGATTTCAAAACAAAAAACTAACAGTCCAAACTTGATTTTTTCTCAGGATGACAATCACCTAGAGGGAAAGGGAGCATGCCACTATTGATGATGAGGTTATGAATGATTAACAAGCCTTGGATTCCTTGAGAGGATGCGATTTGTTAAAATTTTTCAAAATGCCAAATATGAAGGCAAATACCCACATCCTCGAAATGCTCATTCACTACTAGAGTATCGAGGACGATTCATTCATGATTGATCAAATGCCACTGAGGATAGAGATAAAGAATGTCTATTTTATCACAGGCCTTTCCCAAAGGGGAGAGGTAGAACATTCTACGGGCCATTCACAAGGTAGTCTTTCTATAGAGGACTATGTACATATATACTACCCAAGCCATCCAGAGAAAATTGGAATCCAGATTCCAATCAAGCATGTAGAGAGTTTGTCATTGAGGATCATCCTGTTCACTATAGCCAGAGTGAATGGATCAACCTCTTTACACCAGGTTTCACGACTTGCTATGAGCTTGGTTGTAGACTCTCTCACCACAGTATTTGATTGGTGTACACCTCTTCTCACCAACTTGAAGAGCCTGTTATCATCTATCAAAAAGGAATAGACCAAAAACTTTGGGTATGGGACTATTCTATGCTCCTTCTTTTTTGAGAAGGTCCCAGTGCTATGCCCTAGAGTACCAGTTCTGATCAGTAGCCCGCGAGATCCACGAATGGGCAGGTGGGCTGATCTGATGAAATGTCTAGAAGGTGGGGATGTATTGCAGACAAATTTTGATGACGATTTCTTCTCCTGGTGGGAGCAGCAAATCATCGTAGTGGATGATTACCCCTATGCCAGGTTGGACTTTCAGGGAGATCCTGATCTGGCATTACCACCAGGTGCAGTGTGGGGAGATATAGGTAACAAATACTTTATTGATTTTAGATTGTTATGATTTTTCAAATATAAAAATGAACTTAAAAATACTTCTGATGGGATTCAAATGACTAATGTAATGATCATATTCCATATATTGGGCCAGTATGAGCAGATGGTTTCCCAAGGCATGGACGTCGTGGCCAAGGTGCCGAAGAGGCAGCTGCCGATATAGAGTGAGTCCTATACATAGTTCAGTGGAACTTGGTAAGATTGACTCATTGAGTACCAATGATGGTGGTAGAGTATCTCACTGAGGAGATATAGCATCGCGTGTTTGGAATGCCATGGGACTGGGTTCAGACTCTTAGGTGTGTAGCTAATGCTATAGTTACATACATGGCCGCTTATCCTGAGCTGGGTCATATATAGTCTCGACATGATTATGGGCATTTTAGTCCCAATTTTTGTATATTATATTGGATACACTTATGTTAATTCGAGATGTTTGATGATACATATATACAGTTTCAACATTTTGATGTTTGATTTTATGATGATGAATGAATGATGTGTCAATCTAAAGCTTGATTAGAAATAGAATCTGTTAACAAATTATGAGATCTTGGAATATGCAAATAAGTAATATAAACAAATGATATTTGCAACAACCTCACTCTTAAATATTGGCAATATAAACATGGATCCCTAACCCGATAAATGTTATTTAACTGAGACACTATCGGCTGTGAATCAAGATACACTACTAACGAATCAATTCCATAAGAAATAGCATCAGATAATAGATTAATAGCAGCAGTATACTCAACCATATTATTTGATGCAGGACCAATACATACTCCCCTTGATACTATCAACTGACCAGTTGGATAATAGATCACCCAAGCTGCGGAAGCAAGGTTCCAAGTGTGTCGACTAGCACCATCAACGAATCCTAAATAGACCAAATCATCCATCAACACCTGCCAGAGTAGATAAAAAAGTGTTGATATCAAAAACTCCCGATGAGATATGTAAAAAATACAAAGAAACCATTGCCCAGCTGGTACCCAAGAAAAGCACTTCTCGAGGTAGAGCCCATCAGGGAGCTTCGCCAGCTTGCTCCTAGAGATGTTTATAGGTACAGTCATTGAACCAAATCAATATATTACCTTCAGCAAAAAACTGTGTTGGAGCCGAAGGAACCGTACAAACATTGCTAGTAGGCATATTGGAGGACCTAGACTCGACTTCATGCAAAGGAGGATGAAAATATGAATGATGATGTAAATCTTCCAATGGTCAATCTATAGCCATTATTTCTTAGAATATCACTTCATCAGATGGAAAAATAATATCCAAGCAATCCAAGGTAGAAGTGCAATCAAGGGTCCAAGTATGAGCCACATCACCATCTAACTCTTTTTCCGAAGAAGGAGTCAGATGATCATTTGCAAAGTTATCGATAGATTCATATCTAAGCTCTACTACAAACATAGGAGATTCTATTCCACCCATATTCCCTTCATCTGATGTGGTTGCAGATGAAGGTTAGGTCCCTTGATCTGAAAAATAGTGATTTTGAGCAAACACTTTCTGTATAGGCTCCTTGGAGGATGAAATTGTATCTATTCTAGCTGTAAGAGTGGGAAGGTCAAACACACCCATCAAGGAAGAGTACATCTCGACTTCTAGATTCTCGATAGGTTGACGAGGATTATTCACCAAGGGAATGGTAGTGCTATGTGGTAAAATGTACGAGATGAAAACTACCCTCAAAGGCCTTCCAGGGACCTTCGACAGACTGTAAGATTATCTGCAAAAGCTACTAGTTACACACATGTTCATCTATCAAACATAAATTGATAGGGTATGGAAAGAGGATCACCTTTGGTTCCTTCTAGATTCACTTGGGGATTTCCATGTGGCAAGAAGAACTCCTTCTAAGCCAACTCCAAGACAATTCCTATACAAAGGACAAGGCAAACCAATCACGACATATGCTTCTGAAAACAAATGTAAGAATCTGTAACAAACATGTATAAATTTATAACTTCACTACTCAACTCGACAAGCATCAAAATGAACAAATAAGTGCACAATATCACCAACACTTTGGAGTCAGGAACACAACTGCAGTTCTATATTCAAAATGGAAGAGTGATTACAAAAATCCATTGTATCATCCTTCCTTATCTATTCTTCCTCTCTTTGTCTCCTTCTTTTAGCTAGCTCCTTCAAGAATATGACAGTTCACAATAGCTCTATGGGTTATCCTTCCAAATGCTCTGATCCATTTTGCAATGGCCCTCTCATTGCTTATATAGCAATCAAATTAGGGCTGCCAAGATCCATCTAGAGTTCATTAGGGAAAATACCATGAACTTGCCTTGTTTACAAGCTTTTTCCCATTTTCTTTCATTCTCATAATAAAATTTCTCTAAATATCTTGATTTCTGGAGTTTCCTTTCTTTTCTTGCACAAATTTAGGGATTTAATATCTAGATATTTATGAGCAGATTCATTGGCATGACCTTTTGAACATCACTTAAGTTCACTAATGCTCCCTCTGGTCTAACCATAAGAATTAGTAGGGTGACTAACACTTCTTTATGCTTGGTAGCAAGCTTTATAAAGCAGGTTGTCAGTGTATAGAGAACATTAGTGTGGATTCTAGGCCTCCAATTGTGGTCATTGCTTCAGTCATCTTGTATTTCACCTCTGAGTTGATTAGGAGGTCAATTTTTCTTATAACAGATGGCCCCTAAAGTATGAGATCAGAGGTAGAGACGATGGCCGAAATACTTTATGAATAAACATTGTAATTTTCTATCAAAATCTTTGTAGAGAGAGAGAGAAGTTTTAGGCGGCAAGGAAAACCTAATACAACAAAGATACATATATATAAACTGCTAAAATCATGTCCTGAGTCAAGCATTCCCATGCTTAGTAGCTATGTCAGAGTAATTTTCTCCTCGGAGATATAACAATGTTAGCCTCCAATATGGCATAGGGTGGATCCAATGTTATAATAGATCATCCTGAAATAGTTGTCTCCAAATAACAATATTGCAGCTTGGGAGAGGAAACAAGGGTGAATGATGCAAGCCTCTACCCAAGGTCTTGATTCCGCTTTACCGAACAACATAGATTGGTACATGTGATAATATGTGTTGACATTGAACATGCACGAAATCATTTGATTACCAGCCAATAATGGAGATTGTCAATAGATGCGAGGAAGGCCACCGATAATGGTGATGGCCTCCAAGATGCAAAATGTAAACTAACGAGTGTGAAATATTTTTTTTCATCGAACACTCGTAGAATCGCTTAACCAGGAGCCAATAATGAAAACCCATGATCAAACAAGGTAACCTGCCACTAATGTCTGCAAGCACCAAGGCATTGAATGTGTTTCTGGGTTATCTTCCTAAATAGAGTGTTGAAATCGATAGGAAGAAACCTGTCAAAAGGTAGGCAATGACGTGTCCTACATCAGTTGACACGAAACTAGACAAGGATGATTTTTTTTTGAAGAATCTTTTGAGCTTTTGGGTCTAAAAAATGGAGGGCATGATGAAAGGATATGTAGGATCGATTGATAGAGGAAACAAATGGGAACACTTGAGCAATAGAAGGCATGACAATGGTTTTAACTAGACAACACTAGACTCATGAACACTACAGAGTGTTTAAGATACAATGATGCAATTACATCAGGGTATATAGGCTAAAAACTCATAGGTTGGTAGGGTTCATACTAAGAGGCTATCAAAATGATGGTTTATTTGAGGGAGTGCCACGTTCAAGGGAACGAATATTGCCAAACCATGCTTTTGAATACAGGATACAATTGTATTGTCCACTTTTCCTCGTTTGATTTTTTAATGAGTCCAGACAGGTAAAATCATCGATCTTTTCATGTTTAAAGAGTATGAAAATGATCGCAAAAAGAACGATTCTTTTTCCTATCTGATTAGTTTAATGAGTCTAGACAAGCAAACTCGTTGATTTTTTCATCTTTTAAGAGTCTAAAAAGTATCGTAGAAAGAACGACTCTATATCTTATCTGTGTATTTTTAAGACTCCAGACTAGAGAACTCGGTGGTCTTTTCATATTTAGAGATTCTGAAAAGATCATAAAGAAAGACTCCATGATGGTTCCTCTGTCATAGTTGTTAACCAAGGGCGAAAAAAGTTTAATAGTATACTAGGATCAGTTACTTTTCCGTATTTTAATCTATTGAAACCGGATAAAGATAAACCTTTTTCCAATAGATGTTGACCTCATTTTGTTACGAGTATGAGGTGACTAACTAAACTCGTGTTTTGTTCTGACACTTTAACGAGCTCAGTAACAAAAAATCGAGATTTTTCATTTTTTAACGAGAAAGAAAAAGTACCTGAAAGAATGCTCGAGTCATCTTTAGCATGTTTAATGAGCAACAAGACACAGCTCAAGGTTTTTCCAGTTTAAAGAGCGAGAAAAAAGTGCCTAAAAAGGATGCTCCATTGGTCTTTTTCAATTTATGAGTTGGAACAAGATAAAAAAAGGTGCTCACAGCATTGTTTTCATATATTTAACCAGTGCAAATGATGAAAAAATCGAGGATGTTTATATTATTTAAAGAGCAATAAAATAGCCCTAAAAGTGCTTTACTAATTTTGGTATGGATGTTTAACAAGCCCTACTACAAAAAACTTGGAGATGTTTATATTTTTTAAAGAGCAATAAAATGTCTCCAAAAGTGCTCTACCATTGTTAGATAGTTTTTAACGAGCTTAATGATCAAAACTTAGCGATGTTTATATTTTTTAAAGAGCAATAAAATATCCCTAACAGTGCTCTATAAAGGATTGCATGCAACTTTAACTGCTTTTCATTCCTAAAAGTGCTTTCATCAAAAGTAGTAAAAAGTATAAAAAAGTAGCAATTCCTATTATCTAGGTTCATGCATGATAAAAAATCATGTAGAATGGACTACTTCCTCTTTAATGATTTTCAAAAAATCATGTCTCTCAAAGTTATATAAGGAGATGCTTTAAGCTTTCACTTGCATCATTTTCACTATTTTGAAGTTTGTGAGAGCTTGTTGGAGCTAAAGAGGAGAAGATTTTCCACGGGCCATTGCAGGAGATCCGGGGAACCATTCGACGTGACATTAGTCCCAGGTGAGAGTTAAAACCTTGCTCTATGCTTTATTAAACCTTTTTTAATAGTTTTATGGGTAGAAATTTGCAGGTCTGAGGTGCCCTAGAGCCATTTTTGTGCATTAATGCCTTCCATATGGCCAGTAGAGAGTGTCAAACACTCCGTACGAGCCACTGGAGGGTGTTAATCCTCCTGTATAGCACTGAGAGGGGTGTTAGGGTTGTAGGGTGCATTTGAAACCATCATGCATGGATTCCGTAAGTGATTTTGCCCCATTTAAACTATTTTTAGGGTTATTTTATGTAGGTTTCAGGCTGAAATGAGTCACCTATGGAGAGAATGGCCCATGATAATGAGGAATTGTTGATGTGTAATGATCCAGCTTGCAACTTGCATTGCACCACTACAGTTTTTTGAGTTTGCAATGCTAGAGCTGATGAAAGGACAAGAGGATTCACTCAGATGGATCATACAACACTCGGATGAACATGAGCAAGTGTTCTGAATTGGAGATCAGGAGTTAGCGATTGACTGGGATGATATTTACTTTTTGAATAGTTTTTGGTGCCATGGGGCATAAGCAAGCCTCATCGGTGACAGGTCAGATCCACGATCTACTTCAGAGCTGGTATAGATCTATTGCATCCCTAGGAGTGGGCTATTCAGCAACATAGTACCGATAGAAAGGATTCGATCTCAGTCTATGAGGCCAGTTTTGTGGTTGATTGTGCATTTGGAGGCGTCCAAAAGTCCCCACATAGTGACAAAGGCCAAACTATTTCTTGCCATTGACTATGTCCAGCCCCAGATGTTCAATTGGTGTGAAGCAGTGCTTTGCTAGTTGAAGGCAAAATTGACAGCATGTAAGACCTGTACCCAACACAGTTTTGGGTACAGTAGTATCATAGTCTCATTTTTCCTTGAGAGGGTACCTGTCATGCGCCCACAGGTGAGCTTAGGTCCCTTTGATCTGAGGGAACCAAGGCAAGGTCGCTAGTCATCACTTGATCCTCGCACAGGAGGAGGACCACTCCAACACTATTTTGATGAATACTTCTTCTAGTGGCTTCGTAACCAGTTTGTGATTGTTGATGACTATGCCTATGAAGGGATGGATTTTATCGGTGACCCAGACTTGATGTTACCGCCCGGGACCAACTCAGGTCCTCAAGGTGAGAATAATTTTGATAGTACTTAAGTATTTTTGCACTTTTGAATGTATATGTATTGTTTTTTTTAATGATGAGATCAGAACTCACATGAAACTTTTATGCTTAACACAGATGTGGCAATAGTATGAACTGTAGGTGAACCTCACTATGTGCGACAAGGCGGCCAACTATATGCTAGAGGAGGTGATACTGACAGTCCCTGCAAGGTTCTGAGGAACCTAGAGGGTTTAACTATGGGTGTCCCCCCTTCCTATGAGGGAGATTCCCGCTCATATGTAGCAACACACCGTTGGTGTACCTGAGCAGTTTATGGATCCTCTTCAGAGGGTAGCTAGAGTTGTTTTGGATTTTCTGGAGCAATAGGCTTGTTTTAGTAGGTGTTCTGGCATAGCCATATGAGTGTTTGTAGCTAGGCTTTAAGCCATTTTGTACTTAAATCATCCAAGTTTTGGAATATTTTGATGTAAAAAACTGGATTTCGATCTATCTATCTATCTATCTATATATAATATATATAATATATATATATATATATATATATATATATATATTATATATATATATATATATATAGATATAGATATAGATATCTAGATATTTTTTGTTTTTTGGTGGTGTAAATGTGTTTTTAAATGTTTTTTGTAACAAATTTTTAACTTTAGTAAATGTTTTACTTCTCATGCATGTTGCTCTAACAAATGAGAAAAATGCCAATCCAATACATAGTTAGCTAATGAATCAGCGGTTGTATTAAATTCTTGAGGAACATGTTCATATGTGATTATTTCAAATCAACATTCTAAGAGTCACACCCTTAGATAGTTACGTAACAAGGCTACATTACGGTTGTGATAATGGTTTGTCAATTGCATAATGACCAGCTGGGAGTCTAACCTGACCACCAGATTGGAGATGCCCCTTGTTGATGCTTCCGTGAGAAGCAAAATGATGGACATGTACTCACCAATATTGTTGGTGGTAGTACCAAGAAAGACTCCCCCGGAGCAAAATAGTTTCGACTCAGGTGTATAGATGACCCAAGCAGCTGATGCAATGTGTCGTGTGTCACGACTAACACCATCCGCGTATCCTACATATGCTTAGGGAAACGACGACATCTGCATTACAAGAAGAATGTATGAGACAAGTACTTCACTAAATAAAAAAACAATTCAATCACAACAAATAGGTAAGCAAAACTTATGAATCCATAAAATTACAATGCATATGCCCAGCATGACACTAGGCACAATACTTTTTCAGATAGAACCCATATGTGGGCTCCTTGAGTGGGATTATGTCCTAGTCCTATAGTTCATATACCCTTGAGGAGACGAATTTTGTTATGACATAGGGACCTATCCATATGGATCTAAGCATGCATGCCTCCAAGAGATTATCTTTTGGATATAGCGATACGAAATCGCCCTCTTGGAAAGAACAAAACCTAACTATTTTTGCAAATTAGGTTTGTATCCGCTCCTTGTGAGCTGCGAGTGCCAAATCAGAATTTTGATGGGTTTTATCTAGTTGTTTGAGGTATAGTAGGCGTTCTTCTTCAGTAGTGGGGTCATGCATGGGTTCAACAACTATTTCGAGGGAAGGAATTGGCCACCATTTCCTTTTGCCTCATTGTAAAGTTGGATCTCATGTGTAACAAATGATAGATTAAAGTTGGGCATTTCCTCATGAGACCAAAAAAATTCTTCATGGAATTCCTCATCTAGGCAGGTGGAGCTTACAATTTCCTCAAGACTACAATCTACTCGCATCTATGTGTCTTCCATGGTGCTTTTCATGACTAAAATATCTATGGGCAATGACCTGGAAGTGTCGTCCATACTTTCATCCATGCCAAGAGTTTGAATGCTTGTATAGGGTGAGGAAATGATTTCATTTGTGTCAGAGGACAAGACTTGAAGAGGCATCATGTCTGAGTCAAATGTCAGACTCCAAATATGCAAATCAACCCAATGTTACTCTCCAAAACTTGTGATTTCTCAAACGACTTCATCCGTTGATGGGAGTTGATCGCATGGATATAAAGGAGGAGTGGTTATGGGAAGGGGCGTGGTACCATCGGTGATAGCCAACCTGACTGGAGATGTGGATGTTGATTGAATGCATTGATAGGCCGATTTAGCTGGTGACAATGACATCTAGTCATCGAATGTGTCAAGGTCTGAAGGAGCCATTAGGATCTAGGGATCCGTTAGTTCATGAGGAATTGATGAAAGCATGTTAATTGATTATGGAACCTACTGTGATGGAAGAGGAGAAAAACCCATCAGGGAGGAAGCCTTCAACAGATTGGTACCTATACTGACAAAACTTTCAGTTACACCTCCTACTATGGGTACGGAGCCATTTGGTAATGGTGAATAATCAAGGGTGCAGAAAGACAACTGATCCACTATAATGACCTTTCCATGCAATGGAAATAGGATGATAGAAAAGACAGTGGATATGATGACCATCATGGCATATGTCCAACTGTGACCCAACAATAGATTATAGTCAAGTCTCTTGTCCACAACTTCTACATCCACCATTACTATTTTCCCAGCCAAAGTGATGGGAAAACTAGCTAAGTATCCTTTTGGGGCAAAGGTGTGGTTGTCGAAAGCTTTAAGGGAGTTCAACAGTAGGGAGAGGGTTGGGGAACCCAAGGCAAGCCAACATGAAGCTGACATGATGCAGGTTGAAGCACCTTCATTGATGACAGTTCAGTGTATACCTTTACCTTTTGAAGTGATATGCACCTGAAATGCAAGCTAGTGGGAAAGGGGAGGTTTACACTTGTCCATGTCGAAAATAGCAAGCATGGAATTTGTAGGTTCAGTACCCTCAATAGCCAAAAGAAAATCTTTCCTTTGGCTGGGGCATGTTTGTAAGACTTCGAGTGCCGACATAGCCGACGACACTTGCGTAAATCCTCTACGATGTTGTAGTTTTGGACGGCACATGCAAATGTATTGTGTATTGTGTGTCAAAGTGCTCCCTTGGGGTGTCGAATTACAAAGTCCTAAACTAGCCTTTCGATATGCAAATCGTTGGGTGATGATGGGTTTTGACCTGCAGATGGTTCTGCTGCCAGAGCAATAGGAGCTCCATAAGATTTGGCTCTTGTGGCTAGTTATACCATTTCAAATATGTAAATGGTAGAATTTCCTTCACCAGCTGAAGGATTTTGTGAATTGTCGTTGCCCCCTAACATGGGTTGTGGTTGGTTGGCAATGAGATTTTGTTGCTGTTTGAGTAGGAAAAGGATTTCTAAGGACAGCAGGTGCCTTACCAAAATCTTTCTTGGCAAGGTAATCCGTGCATTCTTGAAGACATGAACAACGCCAGGTTACGTGTTCTTCAAGATAGAGTTTACACAAATAGTTGGGGCCTTTATCCTTTTCCACATTAGCAGGTGCACCAACCTTCTGTTTTGGGTTGGGATTCTTAGATGACTGCTGCTCAAAAGGAGCAGTCTTGTTCTTATTCTTCTTGTTCTTGCTACCAGATTTATATGTAGACTGCACAGAATTAACCATGGTGGCAGGAAAAGTAGTCACTTTGGTAGAGGGGTCCATTTCCAGCTTAGCAATGGAACCACTGAGTTGTTTTACAGCGACCCTAGAGGTTGCACCGACGATCCCGTCGGCGTGCGCTCTAGGGTGCTGAGTGGTGGGAGGATTGTGGTTACTGGGAGCATAGGGGATAATGTCGTAGAGAGTGCCAGACTATGAATAAATAAAATCTAAGTGCTCGGCACGATGTATGGATTGGTCCTTTATGACCGCACCACCTAGAGCGACATCTCGAACGATTTGTGGGAGTAACAACTTACAAAACCAGTCTGTTAAGACAAAATCAAGGATGGGAGATTTGAATAACCTCCACCTATGTCTCCGTTCATGGATATGATTAGATATGTGGGTGGTGGTATCATGATGAAATGAAGTAAGGAGATCTGTCCATGTCTCATAATGGATAGGTAACTGAAAGTGCTTTAGGGACTCCATCGCTAAAGTGTCAAAGGTATTCACTGATGCGCGTGGTAACTCAATATACCACTCTGCTACATGGTAGGTGGTGACATGAGTGCCCACTCTACGTGGTAACTCCATTGCCAGTGAGGGTGCGAGGAAAAAGATGTAACCGAACACTGTCATCCACCATAGAGTTAGAAACACACCAGAGATGGTAGGTGGTGACATGAGTGCCTGGATTATCCCCTTATTTTCCGTCGAACTTAGGAATGTCTGTCGATCTTTTATGCGAGATCAGTGACCATTGTAAGTTGTGGTAGATGGGGTCATTTGTCAACTTGTATAAGATGGCAACATCCAATGTTGCCAAAAAAGGAAAATTGTTGGGTGCCCCTGACTTGAAACATGGTGATGACGAATGTCCTGAGGAGCTTTGTGCTCCTCCCATCATTTGGTTCCCCATAGTGTACATGGGCTACATGGTGTAGCAGTTTCTTTGCGATACAGTGTTGTATATTGGATTTCCATGAGGATTTTGATACTAGGGTATGAAGTTGCTCCTAGTATAAGTAGTGCCCCCTTGACTCATCTAAGCTTGTGAGTAGGGTGCCCGCATGGATTGGGTGGGAATCCCTTGTGGATTTCCAACTGACACAGAACTAACCATATGTCTTTGATTGACCAAGGGAACACTCATGTCAATCAACGACTATCCATGCATGCCTAAGAATGGTGGGGGAACTATGACATTCCCTGCCGACATGTGCATATTGGGAATTACCCTAGATATTTGAATTTGGGGGTTGGAACTATACATTGGTGGCCGACCTTAGTGTTGGTAAACTAGAACCATGCCCATAGTGACACATTGAGTGTTATACAAAGCACTATATGTGGCACTAGTCGAAGGTATACTTTATGGCACCATAGGAGTGGAACCTGGAATCTATTGGGTTCCACTTATAGAGGGTGTTATGTGAGTTGCAGTACTGGATGAATGGGATAGAGGGATTCCACTTTACAGGTGTTGTAATGACCATCGACTGGGGAAGTGGTAGAGGACCAACAGTGTCTCTATAATTCCACAACCCTTGAGGCATTGACTAGATATATGGGAAAGTTCCACCTACTGAAGAAGGAAGTACAGGTATCGCGGGACTAACGATAGGTTCCAACAGATCTGTAAGCGGAGTGTTAAAATGAGGAAGAAATCCTTCTGTAAAGAAATCCTCTGGCAAACTAGAGTCATGGGTCGTCCACATAGATCCCGTGTGTGATTTAGGAGATTGATTCCTTGAAGATGAGGAATATGAATCAATGGAACCCAGTGGATCCTCCACAATGAATGGAGGAAGTCCTAACAATTTTCTGGATTGACGATGAGGGCCGGATGTAGCCACAATGACTGTTAAGTTTTATCAAATAGATTTTAATGTGATATTCTTTAAAGTCTCACAAATGATAGCACTCAAGTACCTAAAAAGTAAAAATACACTAAATATGTCAATCAACAAACAGAAGGAAAAACACCTTGTCTGGTAAGCACCAATTACTGGAGATGAAACTCAGTCTCTCATTGAATAACAAAGAAGGATGCCCAAATGTACATTTATGGTTACTTTTGAGCTTTTCCCGAACCTCAGATTGAGGAGCCAAGTACTCTCACGAAGACAAGCACCCTCCTAAAAATTGGAGACAAAGTAGATCCATCAATTTTAGGTACCAAGACATCCCGTCCCAGTCACCTTGTGTAAGTACCTAGAATATTTGGCCACTAGAGATACCTCAAATCACAAACATTACTAGGGGGGACATAGTCGTAGATAGCACGCTATGTGGGTAGGATACCTGAGTCCCTGACTCAGTTCCAAAATCCCCGAAGGGACCCCCAATACACAAAATTCCCAAAGGATTTGTAAGAGAAGGCGGGTTACCTTTAATTACAGTCCGATGTTGTCTCGTATTTCACTCTGTTGTGAGTGGAGTGGTCCTAGTAATATGAGTGCAGAAGGATTTTTTACTTGTTAACGACAATAGTTTTGATTTTCAACCTTGGGCAGTTCACTCACATGCTTATCTCAAGGTCCTAATATAGCTAATGTTGGTTTGCTCAAAAAAGAGTAACTGATTTATTTTAATGTAAATTTTAGTGTACTTGCTTATTTGTCTTCGGTAGGGGTGTTGACGTATGAATATGACTCTCAACTCAATAAACCATGTAGAACAATGCTTTGAATTTTTTTTTCCAATTTCTTATGCAAGCAAGTCTTATTCTACGCATGTATCATTTCACATATTCATGGATTCATCAATGCATCTAAATCCATTCAACACTTGCATAACCAAAAGTTTTTTTTCTCAATATTCCCTAACAACTACTGAAAACCAAAATGAAGCAGCCTACAACTATTTTGACAAAAGCAAATATACAGTTTATCAGCTTTTATTTAAAAAAAAATGTCTTTTAAGAGAGAAAAACTAAAACATTTTCTTAAAAATAATTTTCAAGACACCAAATTTGTTAACATGATATTGTTGCAGATCTTACTTTAGCCCCTGAGACAAGTTCACCCCCCTTTTTGTTCACAAAATCTTCTGAAAAACATGCAAATGGGAGACTAACGCTCTATTTCTTTGTCAACAAAGACTTAGTTTGGCCACTAACACTCCCTATGCACAGCCAAAGAGATTTATAAAGCTCTATGTAGACTAGCAACCTGCGTTAGTGAGGGAAATAGCTCAAAAAGAGGGCTTTTAGGATCGGTTTCTGAGGAGAATGCAACTTTACAAGATACAACAAGATAGATGGTGGATAATAAATGGATTTGAAGGAGCGAGAAGCTCATAGAAGAAAGAGAAGATATGAGAGGAGTTCGGGTAACCGGGAACTAGATGTATAGTCCCCAGTGAAGTCGCCAATTCTGCTATGGGGTAAAATGCACGGAATGAAAACCACCCTCAAAGACCTTCCCAGGACCTTCGATAGACTGCAAGATTATCTGCAAAAGCTACTAGTTACATACATGTTCATCTATCAAACATAAATTGACAGCGTATGGAAAGAGGATCACCTTTGGTTCCTTCTAGATTCACTTGGGGATCTCCGTGCGGCAAGAAGAACTCCTTCTAAGCTGACTCCAAGACAATTCTTGCACAAAGGACAAGGCAAACCAATCACAACATATGCTTCTGAAAACAAATGTAAGAATCCATAACAAACATGTATAAATGTATAAATTAACTACTCAACTCAACAAGCATTAGAATTAACAAATAAATGCACAATATCACCAACACTTTGGAGTAGGGAACACAACTGTAGTTCTATATTCAGAATGGAGGAGTGATTACAACAATCCATTGTATTAGCCTTCCTTACCCATTCTTCCTCTCTCTCTCTCCTTCTTTCAGCTAGCTCCTTCAAGAATATGACAGTTCACAACAGCTCTATGGGCTATCCCTCCAAATGCTCTGATCCCTTTTGCAATATCCCTCTCGTTGCTTATATAACAATCAAATTAGGGCTACTAAGCTCCATGTAGAGTTCATTAGGGTAAAAACCATGAACCTGCCCTATTTACAAGCTTTGTTCCATTTACCTTCGTTCTCATAATAGAATTTCTCCAAATATCTTGATTTTTGGAGTTTCCTTGCTTTTCTTGCACAAATTTAGAGATTTAATAACTAGATATTTATGAGCAAATTCGTTGGCATGAACTTTTGAACATTGCTTAAGTTCACTAACACTCCCCTGGGTCTAACCACAAGAGTTAGCAGGGTGACTAACACTCATTTATACTTGGTAACAAGCTTTATAAAGCAGGTTGTCAGTGTATAGAGAGCAATCAGTGTGGATTATGGGCCTGCAATTATGGTCATTGCTTCAGTCATCTTGTCTTTCACATCTGAGTTGGTTAGGAGGTCAATTTGTCCTATAACAGGTAGAATGAAAAGTTTCTCGAGGATCACCTATAGAATAATCCAATTGATCAATTTTAACAATTCTCCGCTCGTGACGAAAACAAAGGACACGAAATGGAGTCGAAACTACGGCTTCCATTTCATAATCTAGTTCTGCCCTAAAAGGAGATTGTAATCAAGGTTTGCATCAATGATTTCTACTTTGAAATTAACGACCTTTCCTCCAACACATATAGGAAACGTCGGGATAATCTCGTGTGGCATATGAGAATGACCGTTAAATGCTATCAGGAGGGTGGGTGAAGGAACAACCAAAGGCGATCCAATTGCCTTCCAACATGACATAGACATGACACACGTGGAAGCTCCCTCATCTATAATCGTCTGAAAAATATTGGTTTTCTAGTAAGTAGATTTTATCTGAAAATCCATATGATGAGGAAGTCTCTTTTTGACATTATGCATATCAAAAGTGATAGCTAAAGAATTATTTGGATCCATTGCCACCATTGCCGAAAGCAGGGCACTTCTTTGAGCAAGACACAACTAGAGTACCTCTAAAGAAGACATTGCGTAAGGACTTTGAGCTAGATCTTCTACAATGGAGTAGTTCTAGGCTAACCTAGCATTAGGGTTGATAGTTGCATGTTTGGCGTAACCTTTGTGTATTTGAGGTATAGACTCAACAGAGGTTCAACCAATATGAAGTGGGTCCATATTTCTAGGAACAGATTTGTCCTTGGATGTTTCAGCTTCACCATAGTCACATGACCGAGTGGCCACATCATCATGAGAACCCATCATGAAAACATTTGAGGAATTGTCTCCCTCTTGGTTGCTCCCTGCAGAGGTACCAGGATTTGAGTTCGCGCTGCAAGTAGTTTCTACCCTTAGGGAAAAGGGTCGGTTAACACAACTTGAGAGCTAGAATTCCCTTGCTGCACTAAAAAGCACTGAGCATCTTGAATTTTTGGGCAAAGATGAGTCAAATGGTCTCCATTACATAACTTTCATGGAAGCTTCACTTTCTTTTTGGACTCATTTCCGCCCTCACCAGCATTATTTCTAGGCTTATTCGTATCACCCTTCCCATCCTGATTCTTCTTTCTACCTCATCTCTTCTTCTTGCCATCGGAATTTTTGTTTCCTTTGGGGTTAGAAGCTTGAATGATGTTTACGAAAGAAGGCTGAGAAGGTGGAGTAGTAGACGCTGCAGCCTAAATGGAAGAAGCAGTTTGTATAGACAACTGCTACGATTGGCTCAGAAGACTCACCACATTGGTGTCAATTGATCTAACAATACCATCCACATGGAGACCCGGCTTCGATTTGGCTATATCAACCTTAGCCCCAGGAGCATCAGGCAAGATTTTCTGAAGAATCCCAGACTGAGAATAAATCAATTCTAATTGTTGGGCCCGAAAAATAGCTTGCTCTTCATAATAGACTTTAGAAGAAGAGACATCCTTGGAGATTTCAGGTTGCAACAATTTCAAGAACCATTTGAGACGGTATTTAGGAGGAATTTCGGCTTTAATGAGCCTCTTTCTTTGTCTCCATTCCTGAATATGATCAGACATGTGAGTTGTTGTATCCTGATGAAAATTGGCTAGAAGTTCAGTTTTGGCATCGTAACGGACGGGCAACAGGAAATGGTTTAGAAAAATGTTAGCCAAATTAGTGGAAGATGTAAAGTTTCCCCCTAGCAACTTTATATACCATTTAGCCACATTGCCAGTTAAGGTGCGTTGAAAAAATCTCAACCTAATCGAGTCATCGATGAGGGAGTTTGATGAGCACCATAAACGGAATGTGGTTACATGGTCACCTGGGTCTTCACTGCCCTTCCCCTTGAACTTTGGAATATCCAATGGGAGTTTGGTTGGGACTGGAGGCCAGGCCAGATTGTATCTGATTGGATCATTTGTCAATTTTGTGAGATCTGGAAAATTCAGCATTGCCAGAAAAGGAAGCCTGGGAGGACTTTAGGGATTCCACCTAGATTGGGCAGAGTTCCCAAAGTTCTGAAAAGATTGGCCTAGATTTTTAAAGGTACTAGGCTAGCTAAAGTAACTAGCAAAACCCAATGAACCAAAAGGTGATCCTTGTGGTCCAGCAAAATTTGGAGTTTGACCAACTCTAGCCGAAAAACCTCCATAACCAGCAAAGTTCCCTCATAAAGAATTATAAGGAGCTAATAACCGTTGATAAGGATTCCAAGCGGTAGCTAAGGGATGAATACTTCAAAACAAACTAACTGTGGAGTACGACCTATTCCCTTGTTGGCTGAAAAATGGATTCTCAGTTTCTATGCCACTAACTACAAGGTTATTCCAACCTTGAAAGGGATTACTTCCTTGACCTGTAGAAGAGAAAGGCATAGATCCTATCGTAAGGTTAGAATGCGGTATATGACCACTTCTAAAAGGAAAACCCTGAAATGAAGTCGATCACTCATCATGGATGTGGAGGCATTAAATGGAGCTGACGAAATACCCTGAGAATGGGCGCCAAACTAGAAAAATATAGAACTAGATGCATTGGTTTGGGAATTTCCACTTGTAGACGGAATGGAGGTAGATCCAACTAAGGATGTGCTATCAATAGACCCAAATAAGGATGTTGAGGGGATGGAAATAGTACCTCCCCCTTGTACTGATGTTGGAGTCTACATGGTTGTAGCACTCATGGTAGATGCCATGCTTCCAAACATGGTCATCGAAGATAAGTGCATGAAATAACCTGGCTTGAAGGTGTATGCGTCAGAGTCCCAACATATAATAATATGTCTAGATGATCAGAAGGTAGAGGAGAATTTGGATCCGCCAATGACTCTGAGAGTTCTTCTACCTCAATGTTATCTTCCAACTAGAAGAGAACTCAAGAAAGAACTGGGGTGTTCCTCTCTAGCTCTGTCGAAGTACCAGGCCTATCCTTAAAACTAATGCCCCTAAGTGGAGGATCAATCTTCGATGTGTCGGCTACCATGGGGTGAAACCCACTAGAAGTATTGCCCCTGCACCTTCTAGGAGAAGGCTCTATACTTGGTGGTGAAAGACCACAAATTCCATGAGACTGTCTAGGTGATCGGTCAGTCGCTTTGAATTTTTATTAAGATCTAATTAAAGACTAAAGAAAAATGAAAGCTAGGCCAACTAGGAGCATAGAGCACACACTAAAAATTTCCCTAAAAGAATTCTGCCAGTCAAACAACTTTCAAGTATTTGCACTCCAGGTGATGAGGATCGGACACCAAAATACAAGAAACTGAAGTAGGGGCCTTCCAAAGATAGTCTGGGATAATGATGGCCCAAGCCTACCAACGAAGGTATCAGAGGAATTTACGTTGACCTCCAAACAACATCTTGTGCTGGTGGAAACCCTCGAGCTTCGCAAGGGTGCCCTCCAAAAGTACTGTTGAGAGTGATACAACATCAACCTCAAGTGCCATGGGATTCCCCTCCGTAGCCACCTGTGTAGATCCCTAGGGTAAGCAACTAAGCTTACCATCTCGTGTCAGAAGCCATGCAGAACAGTCTTGAGGTAATATCTGACAAGTAGGAGAGGGGGTATCTCTCTTCCTTATCTTAAAAAACCCTCATGCTTAACTCCTAGATCTGGAGCTTTACTTGTCTCCCTAATGCTATTAGATTTGCACTCATTATTCAAACTTCTATGTTTGATCATTTAAATTGGCCTTGGATATTTTTCTCTCCACCCACCTAATCCAAGGCCCTAAAATATCCTAAAACTTGTTGGTGTGTCTAAATTGACAATATAAAAAAAAGTTCTAGTATATTTTATTTAGCGCTTGTTTTTAAATGGGTTGTTCTTAAGTCAAGGGATAAATAGAAATGAAATTTGTGGTGTTTTTCGATTCAAAATAAGTTAATAAAAACCAAACTATATGCAAATGCACTTGTTTCATTCTTCGATGAAAAGAAATTTCTACCAGGTTCTAAGGAACTTCTAATAAAGCAATAAATTTCTCTTTTATTTTCTATCAACAAACTTCACACTCACAAAAACTATCAGATGCCCTAAAAAATGCACAAACTACCCTAATGAAATGAATATATGATGATGCAAAAAACTTAAGATTACTCTAAAGCAAAGAGTGAAAGCAAATTGTTTATCGCTTCTAATTCGCCACCTTAAATGTTCATATAGAATATAAGTTACTAATGCTAATTTTCATCCAAACACTAAAAGAAAATCTTAAGACAAACAAAATGCACTCTCATTCACAAAAAGAAACCAAATCAAAACAAGGCAAGAAAAAACAAAAACCAATTTTTTAAGAAGTTTTGTTTTTCACAAAGAAAAAAACAACTTTTCAAAAGTGCTCCAAATACAATTGAAGACTTTAAGACCGAAAAATAGGCAACAAAATAGGTGTTTCAAGATGTCCTAAATGACCAAAAAACCACAAAAAAAGCTTGGTGACAATGATCAAAAGACTAAGAAGGATAACTTTCAAAATCGTCAATCAACAGCTTTCAAAAAGCGAGAAAAGCAAATGACCACAAGATGCAGTTTTGACACAAAGCAAGAAGATCACAAAGATAAAGTTTGTCACAAAGATTGGAACCAATCTTCTGCTCTGGAAGACCAGAAGAACCAAGATTCTCAGAAAGAAATCTCGTATGCTCAAACACAAATGATGACACTTGCAACAAAATAAAACAAGACCAACACTTTCCACAATAGGAGAGAATTCGAAATCGTGAACTTACTGCAAAACCAAAGACTGACAACAAAAACTAACTACTCAGGAACTACTCAGACCAACAAAAAAATATTCTAAGATAGAAAGACTTGACTGTGTCAACACACGAGTTGTGTGTATACATGGTTCAGCCCAAATAATCCTACGTATACGCATGTTCATATGGGGAAACTTGCGTACATACACTACTGTAACCTAACAAAACTATGTATATGACAATTCACAAGGAAAAACAAAAAATAGGTCTAAAGGAACTGCTCAGACTTAAAGTCTTTGTTCCTATTGGAATAGACAAATTAGTTACAAGAATAACACCAAAGGCTGAGCCCCAATTGGCTTAGATTAACCCAAACTAGGAACAAAATACTATTGTCCCTAGTAGAGTTGCCAATTCTATTGCAGAACTAAGTCCCCTAGGGCTTTGGGTCAACATCCTAGCAGAGCGAGGGGTTATCTATAGTAAAATACAAGCATTCCATGGAGACATAAATAAGAAAACTATGCAAAGAAATGTGCACCTGGGGGTCCTTCGTTCGGGTAGATCCAGCCAAGGTCGAAACCCTCTTGGAGTTCCTCTTGATCTCTGAACCTACAAAACAACCAATTCAACAAGCATAGAAAAATATGGACAAAGTATTATATAGAAATCAACTTCATAACCTATTGAAAGATGGTTAATTATACATTGAAACAATTATTCATATGTAAACCATAACAATAACATCATATGCATGAATAAGATTGATTTCGGGAACAAGACAAATGTTTCTTTTATTGAAGATAACTAAAACAAAGTGAGGAATGGTATCACCTAAATCTTCCTATTGATGGCTCCAAGCAGAACCGTCCTCCGGGTCCGTCCAATCCCAAGTCTTCAAAAGGCTCCTTCCATGACTCACACAAGGATATCTCAACTAGTGAAATGACATCAAAAATCAAGGAAAGAAGGGTTTCTTGTGATGGGGGAAGTGCTGCAAGCATAGGGATCTTCAGACTTGATCAAGGATAATCTCAGCAGAGTAATTCTCTCTTCTCTCTCCTCCTTAAGGCCTTCCCAATGAAGCCTTTTATACTTCTCCGAAAGTAGTTTTTTAGTTGGGAATTCATTGGGAAGAGTTGGGACCATGGGCACTAATAGGTAATCAACAGGTAAAACCCGTAATCTCTGCCTAAAATTAAGGAGATTTAATTTTTTTAAGTGTTTTAAGACATATACGCAGGTTAGGTATACAGTGAATCGTGTACATGCACGATTAGCTCAGGGCAATGTTGTTTACAGGGAGTGAAACACTGTATTTTAAGTATTTGGACCAAGTCTGGAAGGAGGGGTTGCCCTAGAACATAAATGCAACATCACAATATGAAGGGTGAAATTTGGAGCTATAGTAGCTGGAACCAGGTTTTTGCACCCTAGGGATGTCTTGATGGAGTCAGGAGGGGTCGTGAACCAAACCGTGCACTTGCGCTACTCTGCAAAGCTATCAAGCCTTCGTGTAACTTGGCGAAAAGGCACTTCTCATATTCTTATTATTATTTTGATTAGTATAGATCAAATCTAGTTCTTAAGGTTTTTAATCAAGCATTCAATAGTTATAAACAGTGTGCACAACTTATAGATATGCATCAAATCATAACATAAGCATAAACATATAGATCTATGACCAGATGCACAATAATTTAGAAACACTTATCTTTATTAACCTTCATTTCAGTATAATCCGTTTCACCCCGCGCACTCAGCTGCAAGGGTCCATGCAAACAGCTGCGGACTCTACCAAGCCTCTATGCAAATAGTTGCAAAGCCTACTCTAACTACTACCAACCATGACTTGGACTTACAGACTCAGAGCAATCTTACTTTTACAAACCCATATACTTCAGATCTTAATCAAGAGCTACCAAAAACTACCTTCTACCCTTAAAGCCTTGCTCTATTTATACATTCCCATGGTCCACGGACTATGGGCATGCCAACTCACTTTCTATTATTTTACATTATTTTCAGGCAAACAACCCTTTGACATGACCCATTACAATTCATGCTCCACACACTTCGCAGAACCTTTAGCATACGTTTACCCAAAATTGTGGGCTTTAAGCCCCAAAACCGTTATGCGGGGGATCCGCTACCTAATAGGCCCCCGACACAATCACCGTGACTCATCCTGAGTCACTTGTCAGTGCGGCGAGACATGCTACCAAGGCATCAGGATTCACCATCCCTACGAGTGACGCACTATGTTTTGTTTTTCCCTCCTTGCTTCTTGCAAAACTCCTTCAAGTTCCTGCTCCATTGCCTCAACTAACTTGCACAACCGATGATGCTCATTCTACTCTACTCAGTTAACACAAAGCAACCCCTCATAGGATTTCAGCTCTAGCAGAGGCGCCCAAGGCAGGAATTATTTGTGCCAAAGAAACAAATTTCCAATTTTTGGTCCACTATATGCATTGTCTGTTGCAACTTGTGTTGCATTTTTGTAAGAGAGATGTTGTTGTCCATGAGATCCCAATCTTTAAAGTGCATCAAAGACAAACTATTAACTAAAATTCCATCGTTTTTCTCAAGATTCACCATCTTCTCCTTATCTTTCATGGGTCGCCTGCCAACTCGTGATTTAGGGAGCGACATCCAGACCAGTTCTGCTTCATGTCTAAGAATTTCCGTTACATCCCCTACCATCAGTGCTGAGCTCGATGTGACATTCGCAACCATTGGCATCACACTATCCAAAAGGTCCTACATCTCTATTAGCGATATTAAAACCCTCGGGCTTACCCCTCGAGCATCGAAGTTCAACGATCCCATACTAATAGGAAGGCACAATAGCTTACTTCTCCAGACACCACAGATTGTCCAGTGGATGCCCCACTGTGATTTATAGGCTTGTTGAAATTCAAATGTAGCCATTTCCTCCTTTTCTCTCTCATTAATGTTAGGGCTATGGTAGATCGTTCTGAATTTGACTCGTACATCGTACCTGAATTTCCCGTCGCCCGCTCCATTTTGTTGTAACTCAGACATCTTGTCATGAAAAATGACAACAATGGTCACTTCCGTGTTTATCCACGTAGCAGCGCAACCCCATCTGTACAAATGACACCTTTGTGATAGACCAATCTTGTGTGCGCCCCTGATGTCATGCAGCTCCTTAATAGACTATTTTACCATCCCTCACCCTCTTGCACTGTCTAGAGGTGAGACTATGCTTCAGTTGGTTAGTCAGGTAGTCAGCCCGCTCGTGTAGAGCTTCAGGCAACTACCATTTACTCTTACTGTGAATGGTTCTCCATTAAGCTTGTCGAGTTGGACCGCACCTCCATCTTGACTTCTTTGACTACATATGGTCCCAACCAATACATTCGGAGCTTTCCAGGGAATTTATCGAATTTGTTGTCGTACAACAATACTAGATCGTTTTCTTTGAATGTTAACAACTTGATATGGTGATCATGCCAAGCTTTTTCTTGCTACTGCTATACCTATTGATGGAATCCCACCAGAAACTATTCCTCCTCAAGTTCTTCTAGTTGCGTGAGCCTCTCTTCCGTGGCCCCATGGTCTGCCATGCATGTCATCACTGCTATTCACAAATTGGGTACAATGTATTCCATTGCCATGACGGCTTCCGTGTCATAGACTAACCAGAAATTTGTCTAACCCGTCAACTTCTTGCATGTGGTTAGGCATGCCCATAGCACAGCAGGTATGCACAAATCCCAATTGTTTCGCTACACATTACATAATTTGGTCAACAGAGTCTCCAAAATATTGTTGAAAGATTTGATAGTCTCATTTGCTTGCTGATGGTATGACATACTTTTCTGATGATATATCTGGAATTCCTCACTGAGCGCACTCATAGTTTCATTTAGGAAGTGCGTTATGTGGTTTCTCATTAGAATTTTCGGGCATCCAAACCATGTCAACACATGATTAAAAAAAAATTCACAGCTGTAGCGGTCATGCAGTGTTAAGGGATAAATTCCCATAGGGTCTTGGGTTGATACCCTAGCAAATCGGAGGTTATATATACAAAGAAACACACATTCTATACAACCATAATTCTAATATGAGTAAAATCTACGATAAGGGGTGTACTTGAGGTCCTTAATTTAAGAAGATCCTGACAGGGTCCTGTTGGATACCTATACCAATAGGTTTCATATTTCATGATTGGATATCAAAAGTCCAAATATGCTCTGCTTTGATAAAGGCAAAGATCCCATATTTTCCTAAGAAGACAAATGTCTGTACCAGTTATGATAAGAACTCAATTTTTGATGGGTGGTCCAACAGTCTAATCTGGATCATGCCATGTTTTCAATTTCCTTGTTATAGAATAGAGAATGAAATCTGTCCAAACTGTCTAATCTTGGCAGATC
>APFE030245844.1:0-52234 GCA_000404065.3 Pinus taeda
TTTTCTCGCAAGAGGGGCAGAGGAAATCAATAGGATTAGACTTTCATTTTATTGTATATGACATTATGACATGATGAAATACATTATTATATATTTTGTTGATATTTTGAGGCTGAGTTGGGACTCAGGAGTCAGAACTTACTATTCAGGACATGATTCAATGTCATGTGTGATTTTAGCGCTAGAAATGATATTAAACATCTTATATATTAGTTTTTTTATCATGTTTATGTGTCAATGTATTTATTTTATGTTCTAGATGGTTTAGATATTGAAAAAATTGAAAAAAAAAATTAAAAAATGAATATTTTTGTTCCAAATGCTTTTTCCCCGCTTTTTCCCGCTTTTTTCCTGATTTTTCCGCTTTTTTCCGCTTCATTCCCCGCGCCGATTAAATCCCGCTCGCGCTTTTAACAACATTGGTTTTAGTCACCCTAGCAAGCATGACTCTGCAAAATACAATCAAAGTGTCGATAATTTGGTAGCTATGGTTGGTATTTTCATTGGAAAATTGATAAAGAAAATTCATATTTTGATGTTTGACCAAGTCGGCCTAAAATGAGCAAGTCGGCCGCACATGTGGAAAAGCCACCTCCTAAGACACATATAAATAAGACTTCGTTGAAGCTCATTTGACATCATCACACATCCATCCATTCAATTTGAAATAGCAAGGAGACATCCACACGTACAAATGAGTCAAAGGAGAGTTTTCTATTCTGCATTGACTGGCTTGTATTCTTCTGTTTGACCTCCATTGACTTGGGCTAGTTTGCATCTGTTTGACTGAATTTTTGACTGTCTTTGGAGGTCACAGATTGCAGAGGTTCATTGACCTTATCTGACCAAGATTTTGTCTTGTTTCTACGTCGTTGACCATAGGTCAACTTTTCCCTTTGACCAAAGATTCCAAAGGTTCATTTGCTGAGGTTTCACTGAATTTTTAGAGTTTCCACAGGCTGAAATTTGTCCCTTTTGTTGCAGATCAAACTTTGACCAGAATTGACTATTTCTCTCGGTTGACTGGTTTGACTTGGATATATTGAGGTCAGAATTTGGAATCTTGTTGGAATATTCTGATGTAATTTTGATGAACTGAATCTCTCTCATAAGGAAAGATTGGTTGGGTTTTCCCCTTGTTGGTTTTCGCTTGGCTAATAGCCTAATTTCTAGTGTCTCTTGTCTCTTGTTTTACTGTTCATTGAATTGAAGAGTGTAACTAGGTTCAGTCTTCATAATGACGTGTGTAATTGTGATTTTATGTAATTGATGCAAAGAAGATAAATAAAATTATTATTGTAATGCTTGTGTCATGAGTTTTGTGAGCAAGGAATTTTATTTTTAGGTAAGGCTCCCATTGTGAGCCCTTAGGATTGGTCATAAAGTCAAAATGAGTCAATGTCATGTATGAAGGACCCTTCTTGGGCATGTTACATATTTGTATGTCATTAAAAGGATAAAAAGGCCCTCCAAGACCAAGCTAAAACATCTCCTTCAAGTCGGCTTCAAGATGGAATAAAGGATCTACATCAAAAGGACATGACGCTTATTTTTATGAGCAACCACTATAAATAGGCAGCTCGGCCTCATTTCAGAAACAAAAATTTCGGTCAAGAAGAGATCTGCAATAAGAAGTGCAAAAAAGTCAAGTAAGATAGTCTTATAGCCAGCGAAGGGAAGGAAGGAAAGAGCAAAGATATTTGGTTCTGTTTTAGGGCTGAAATCCTCCACATGTGCGAAGAATCTTTGCTGTCCAAATTGCAGAAAGAGTGGAAGTATCACAGTCATACTTGAAGATCAAATCAAGGAGAAATTCAAGGTGATACTCAAGCCAGGTTCAAGGAGAAGTCTCCCTCTAGAGCAAGGAAAAACTGATGGAAAATGTAACTAGGTTCGGTTTTCATAATTGTACTTGAATATATTTCGTCAAAAGAAAAGCAAAAAGAATTTTTATTATTATTGAATTGACTTATTAAAGCATGGGTTTCATGCTTAGGTCAAATGCATAGGTCAAGCCTCCTTTGTAGGTTTTAGGTTATTTTCAAAGTCAATTTGTGAAGACTCCTCCATTAAGTCTAAGTCTCCTTGTTGTTGAAAGAATTCTCTTCAAGTCGGCCTCAAAATAATAGATCAGCAAATCGGCCTACAAGACATATCTCTTCAAGGTTTCATGTTAGCTTATTACAAGAGGGAAACTACTATAAATAGGAGTACAACCTTCGACCAAAATCACATAACAGAGGCTCGCATTTCAGAAGATGATTTCAGTGATCTCAGTGAGATAATTTCGGAAAAAATTCAGAGACAAATGTTTCAGTATCAACAACATAAGTTCGGATATATGAAAGGGAGTCTCGGTGCTATTACAGTGAAGTAGTTCAGATTACAGAGAGGATGTCTTGATGTTGCTACAATGAATAGTTCAGTGCTATTGCAAGATCATTTCGGTGCTGCTACAATGACAAGGTCTAGACGCAATGAAAATGGTTTCGGTGCTGCCAAAGTGACTAGGTCTCACAGTGAGATGTTTTCGTTGCTATCACAGTGATAAGAAAACCCTGTGCTCTCATGGTTACAAGGATGACTTGATGGAGGATGTCTTGGGTCTAAATTGTAATGGTCTTGGTCGTCTCATCTTGAATCTACTGAAGGAAGAATTTTGATTGGGTTTTCCCCTAGAGTGGGGTTTTTCCTTGGCAGCGTGCCTACATCTTGTGTTCTCTTCTATTTGTTACTTGGCATTAGTCTTGATGATAAGAAAAGATAATTAATAAGAACTAATAATAATACTAACATCACAAGATCATGTCATAATAAGAGAAATCATTTAACTACCATCTCTATGGATTTCTCTAATAAAAACAAGGGTCAAAGTTGGTCAAACTACTTGAGCTAGTGTTTCTGAATTGGGGCCGAAAAGGTTGCAGGTCTGAAGCAAATAAAAGGAAGTCGAATTCTGAAGGGTAGCCGAGAAGGAGGGAGATGTAGAGGTTTGACTATTGTAGACTCAAGCAAGAAGGATCTCATCAAGAAAGCTTTGTGTCTTGGCCTTGGACAGGCAAATAGGTCAAGAGTCTTAGTCTTGGTATTCGTCAATTGAAGTCTCAATAAGAAGAAATATTTGTTTGGGTTTTCCTTTTAAGTGGGAGAGGTTTTGGCCCTGGCTGACCACCTATATTCTGTGTCTCTTATCTCTTTATGATTTATGCATTGGTAGTTGTTTGATGAAGAACACTATAATAATCTAAGTAAAATAAGATGCTAATCTAAGAAGTAAAAAACATTCACAAGCAGTTATCTAAAGAAGAGAAATCACCTAGTTGCTATGCCCTAGATTTCTCAACACATTGTGATCTCTATTGTTCATTGGTGAAAGTGAATGGTTCTCTATTATTCATTGGTGAAAGTGAATGGTTGAAAGTTTTCATGTATAACTACTTAATGATTGGAATGCTATAAGAAGTCAAATTATATCATTGGAGTAGTTATCAATTTGAAAATTTGCACTAGTCTTGGTTACATTAGGAAAATCAACATGGTATCAGAGATTTGGTGAAGCCCTGTGAGATCACCTTCAAGAGCTTTGGGATTCTACATCTTTTTATTTTTGGTTGGTCATCTTCATCATGAATTCCTTCATGAAGGTAGAGAAAAAGCTCAAAGGAGCTAAAAATTATAGGGCATGGAAGGCTAGGATTGACATAGTGTTTGCAAGGCATAAGGTCTTGGGGATTGTTAGAGGAAAAGTTATTGAACTAGTTGACCAAGTAGGAAAAGACAAATTTCAGGACGATGACATCTTGGCAAGAAGCATCATTATAGAATCAGTTAGGGATAATCTAATACCCTATATTGTTGATCACCAAACTTCCAAGGAGATGTATGATGCCATTACTGGATTGTAGACTATCAACAACATCAATCAATCTATAAGTTTAAGGGGTCAAATTTGCAATATCAAGATGACAAAGAATGATACATTGGCATCATATTTCGTAAGGATATCTCAAATAAGAGATCAACTCAAAGCCATTAATGAAGAAGTATCTGACAAAGAATTGGTAGCTATGGCTTTGGGTGGTTTGCCTAGATCTTGGGATCCTTTTGCAACAAGCATTTGTGGAAGAGAAAATGCACCTACTTTTGATAAGCTATGGGCCTCTTGCACTCAAGAAGAATCAAGATTCCTTTCCAAAGACCAGATTGAAGAACCATGTGAAGAAGCTTTTGCAACTCATTCTAAGAGTAATAGAAGAAGACCTAATTTTGGAATATTTCAAACAAGTTCTGGTAGAAGACCCAAATCAAGAACTGCTCCAAAATCTGCTCCAAGAAGGGAATCTTCTCCACAAAAAGGACCTCCCTCTTAAGATAGACGAGATAGAAGAGAAATAAAAGATTTGACAAATGTTCAATGTTATCGTTGCCAAACATATGATCACTATCAAAGTAATTGTCCTCAAAGGAATCAAAGGGATGACTGTCAAAGGAATGCAGATCGAAAGAGGAAAGGGAAGTATCATGATTCTATCGCTGACCTTGATGAATCATCTCATAAGAGGAGGCCTAGAAAGAATGTTTTTGATGATAAATATTCATTTTATGCTACTTTTACAGGTTCCATTGCAGGTCATGATGAAATATGGTTAGTGGAAAATGGTGCTTCTAGGCACATGATTGGAAGTCATGAACATCTCCCTGAATTGGTCGAAAAGAAGATAGCTCAAAGGGTTCAATTTGGAGACAATGGAAAATACAAATTCAAGGGCATTTGTTCATCAACCTTCCAATTGGAATTAGGAGGTAATGTACGAATTAGAAATATTTTATATGTTCTTGGTTTGAAGAAGAATTTGTTGTCTATTTCTTCTCTTGAAGACAAATGATATAGAATTGCTTTTGTGAATGGACAAGTTCTAGTATGGAAGAAGGATACCTAGTTTGAAACTGTTGAAGTCATTGGTGTACGAATTGGAGGCCTATATCGTCTCCTTGGACGTTCAATTCAAGCCCTAACACACAACATCACTGATCTTTGTGAGTTGTGGCATCGAAGGTACGCTCATGTTCACTATAAAGCATTATCTTGAACGAAAGATTTTGTTAAAGGTGTACATGATGGAGTTTGCAAGGGATGTGCCCTTGGAAAGAATGTTAAATGAAGATGTACTAGCAGTGATAGTAGATCCAAAGGAATCTTGGATCTTGTGAATTCTGATGTCGGTGGGTATGTTTGGCAAGACCTTGGGTGGCAATTTGTATTATGTCTCCATTGATGATTACTCTTGCAAAACATGGATTTACCTCTTAAAGGCCAAGGATCAAGTATTTGAAAAGTTTCATGAATTCAAAGCACAGGTTGAGAATACTATAGGAAGAAGGATCAAGACTTTAAGGTTTGAAAATGGAGAATATATATCCAAGGAATTGATTTCTTTCTGTAGGGATGCTAGAATTAAGAGGGAGCTGATAGTTCCCTACTATCCTCAACAAAATGGAATTGTCGAAAGGAAGAATATGACTATTATGGAAGTTTCCAAGGCCATGCTTCATGATCAAGAGATGCCAATGTTTCTTTGGGGATAAGCTGCAAGAACAATTGTTTATGTCCAAATAGATGCCCACATCGGATATTGGACTACAAAACTCCCGAAGGAGTCTTCACAGGTGAGAGACCAAATGTTGAGCATTTAAGAATCTTTAGTTGTCATATTTATGTTCATGTGCCCAAGGAGAAAAGGATGGAGTTGGAAGCTTTCGGAAATAAAGGAACTTTTGTTGGCTACAGTGAAAATTCAAAGGCCTTTAGGGTCTATGTTCCAGGACAACATTCTATTGAAACATCCAAGGATGTTATATTTGATGAGTATGCTACTTTCTAAAAGTCCAAGGGTTCACACTAGGACTCTAATGATGAGGTGCAGGTGGCTCCATAGAATGTGGAATCGAAATCTAAAGAACCCGAACCAATGGAACAAGATACTCATGAAGAATCTGATGCTTACGAACTTATTGAATCTCCAACGGCCATTGTACCTAAAACTAGAAAGAGACCTGTCTGGCTTGAAAGAACATTGAAGGAAGATGAAGAAAATGCTGCACCTCGTGGGACCTTCAGGGAAAGTAAGAAGTCGATGAAGTATTCTGATTATGCAGCAATGATGTGCAAGATCATTGAGTCCAAGCCATCCACATATGAGGAAGGAACTGAGCATCAAGTTTGGAAAGATGCTATGATCAAAGAATATCAATCTATTTTTGTTAATGAAGAACGATGTTTGGGAATTGTGCCAAGACCTAAAGGGAAGTTCGTTGTGTCTTCAAAATGGATTTCCAAAATCAAGAATGCACCTGATGGAAGTGTTGAAAAGTACAAGGCAAGATTTGTGGCCTGAGGATTCTTGAGGGAGAGGATTATGAAGACACCTTTGCTCCCGTTGCCATGTATGCTTCTATTAGATTTGTCATTGCTCTTGCTTCTATTGCAAGTTGGAAATTGCATCAAATGGATGTCAAGACTACTTTTCTGAACAGAGCCATTGAAGAGGAAGTCTATATTGAGTGACCTCAAGGCTTTGAGGTCCATGATAGAGAAACAAATTTTTGCAAATTAAAGAAAGCCCTGTATGGGCTAAAGCAGGCTCCTCATGCACGGTAATCCTGTATTGATGGCTATCTATTGAGTCTTGGTTTTAAGAAGAGCGATGTTGGTCTGAACATGTACTTCAAAGCTGTTGAAGGTGAGCCCTTGATGTTGTTGTTGTATGTAGATGATTTGTTTCTGACTGGGGCTGAAGTTCTAATTATCCAGTGTAAGAGGGAGTTGGTTTCCAAATTTGAGATGAAGGATCTTGGTCTCATGCATTGCTATTTGGGATTGGAAATTTGGCAAAAGGATTATGGAATCATTGTTGGCCAAAGAAAATACATTATACGATCGTTCAGGGATTTGGCATGATGGACTACAAGTCCATGGACACTCCTATGGGGATGAATTTGAGGAAGATTCAAGACTGTGACTCTGATTTAATTGATCCCTCTTTGTATCACAAATTGATTGGCTCGTTGAACTATCTTGTAAACACTAGACCTAACATTTGTTATGTTGTGAACACATTGAGTTAATTTTCGGTTGAGCCCTGACATGTGCACTGGGTTGCAACAAAACATACACTGAGATATTTGCGTGGCACCATTCAATATGGTCTGAGATATGCTTCCAATGGAGAATGGCATCTGCATGGATTCAATGATGCCGATTTGGCTGGAAGCTTTGATGATAAGAAGATCACCTCTGGATTCTATTTAGATTGGGCTCTGCTATGATTTCATGGTCTAGTAGAAAGCAAACTTTTGTTTCTCTGAATATGACTGAAGTTGAGTATATAGTCCTTGGAAAGAATGTTAAATGAAGATGTACTAGCAGTGATAGTAGATCTAAAGTAATCTTGGATCTTGTGCATTCTGATGTCGGAGTATATGTCTGGCAAGACCTTTGGTGGCAATTTGTATTATGTCTCCATTGATGATTACTCCCGCAAAACATGGATTTACATCCTAAAGTCCAAGGATCAAGTATTTGATAAGGTTTCGTGAATTCAAAGCACAAGTTGAGAATGCTACAGGAAGAAGGATCAAGAATTTAAGGTTTGAAAATGGAAGAGAATAAGTATCCAAGGAATTGATTGCTTTCTGTAGGGATGCTAGAATTAAGAGGGAGTTGATAGCTCCCTACTATCCTCAACAAAATGGAATTGTCATAAGGAAGAATAGGACTATTATGGAAGTTGCCAAGGCCATGATTCATGATCAAGAGATGCCTATGTTTCTTTGGGGAGAAGCTGCAAGAACAACTGTTTATGTCCAAATTGTTGAATAATCAAGGGCAATTAGGTGTAGTGTGGTTCTTCTTGACTTGATAACAATTTGTGGGGTCTTTTTACTTTTCTTGTTAGCCTAATCTTCTTCTTCTTATTAATGCATGTGTGTATACTTCATCAAACTACTACCAAAAACATATGAACAAGAACACAGGATGTTGGCTCTCTGCCAGGGCCAAAGCCTCTCTTCTCTTGAGAGGAAAACCGTTTAGTTTCTCTTATTGAAGCTTCTTATTGATCAATGCCAAACCCTAGACCCTTGACTAGAATGTCCTCTAAGCACAAGTCAAGTCCTTTCTCCTTTCTGCACTTTGTTCCTTGACACTTCCTTCTTCCAGCACTTCGTCCTCCTCCTTCTGGCACTTCGCTCTTCTTTAAACTGTTGGTACACCTTGTTGCACTTGCTCTAGATGAGGTGCTTCTCTTCTATACTTAGAGATATCCTTCACTTATGTAGACACCTTCCTTCAAATGAAATCCTTCTTGAGATGTAGGTGTAGATTGAAGTGATTGTACAACAGTCCTAGATTCTTGCACGTGTGGGAGGTTTACTTGATGTTGTATACCCTTCTCTCCTTCGCTTGAGTACCCTTCTTCTAAGCTTGGGTAGTAGGCCTTGTAGGCCTAGATTTAGCCCCAACCGAAGAGAGATAAATCGCTGTGAGTTGTTGTTGTCATAACCGTAGTGATAGCCCTTTGTTTCCTCGCATGTGTTATTGCAGCTACCCTAGAACAAACCTCTTAAACTCGGTTGTGAACCCTTTTCCTTTGCTCTTTTGCACCCTTTTCTTCGCTAATTTCAAAGAGGATTGCTTGACGTTATAACAGAGTGGACAACCTCTATATATAGAGGATTGTCCCTCCTTTTAGGCCGACTTGAAGGCCGAATAGAAGACTGCTGGCCGACTTGACATATATAGCTCGGATTGCTTCTTTGGAGGTGTCTTTGCTTTGGAGGAGACTTGACTTTGCTTGGAGGGTTATCCTTTGACTCTTATACAAACATATACATGGAGTAACATGCCCTTAAGGTCTTCAATAATTTTCTTTTGACTCCTTGACTCACCTATAGCACTTAACATGTGCTAGACCTATTTCAATGAGCAAGAAACTCATTGACATATATTATAAAAATAATATTTCTTTTCTTGAATAAGTACAAATATCAAAAGTACATTTATGAAGACCGGACCTAGTTACATTTCCTTCAACACTTCCTCTTAACTAGGGAGGTATTCATACCGCATTACAAGGTGTTTGGCTATGTTTCAATCTTGAAGAATTCACATAAGAGAAACCGAATTGGCAATCCATCTGTTATAGCATCATAGTGACCAACATTGTTTCCACAGCAAGGCCTTGACTAACAACTCTATCTCTCAATAGATCAAAGCACAATGTTGGCGAGACCAATGACTTATAGACACCTTAGTCATTGTCTCTCAAGGTACATACCCACCCGGGTGTTCACTGAGTATGACCTTCTAGGACTATTCTTGTCTTGGGTTCCCATCCCTCAAAAACTATTGGTCCTCTTGCCTACTCTTGGCTTGAATGCCCTACACATACTCAAAGAGTATCGGATGCCAAATGATTACCCAATCCTCCCATTCTTTCTTCGCAAGTGAAGACAAGAATGTTGTGTCTATCACTTCCTCTAAATTAAGGAAGACATGCCCAAGTATCCTCTGACAAGGTACTTGTCCAAGTTCCTTTGTAAATGGGAGCTTGTTATAACTCCGTCTTAGCTAGGGACTTGTCCATTCATCAACAACTTCTTCTTTGTGGGTCCTCTCGCTGCTTGATCTCCTTCCTTTCTTTGATGTCATGAAGTCTTTGTTCGAACTTCTTCTTGATATGGCAACATCCATTGATCACTTTCCTTCCTTCTTTGTCATGTCATTGCTTCCTTCGTGGAAAGTGGCCTTCTTGTCACATACCAGGTTCTCTTGTCATCTTGTCTATGCTTCGGACTACTCTTCACATGGATGCTTCTTTGTACTTGCTTGTTCCCATGCTTTGATATAGTAGTCCTTCATGACTTCATTTGGATATTGATTCAACATTAAATGGTGCTTTTGCTAGATGGCTTCTTCATCATGACATCTTCGTAGAGTAGAATCAGTTATCTGCACCTTTCATATCTCCAAGGCCTTCATAGGTGTCAAGGGTCCTTTGATCTTTTCCTTTCTTAGTCAGAGTTGTCCTGCCTTCTTTCGGGAGATGTCTTCAATGGATCTTTGTCAGATAGTGATTCTTTCTGATCATAGTGTTCTTCACATGCTTGATCTCTTTCTTCACTTGCTTTTTCTTGGATAGATTAGTCAACCACCTTATGCTCCTTGTGGGAGCACTTCTTCATTGCTTGCTTGTACGACTAGTCAGCGTTCCTTTTTCAATTGCTTCTTAGTCAATCTTATACTCCTTACATGAGTATTTTCTTTTGTTGACCTTCATTGCATTGTAGTACATGACTTCGAGCATGTCATTCGTGAAAGAGATTCTTTCCTACTTGATCATGTTATAGAACTATTCCCATGACTCAATAATATACAAATGATAACATGACTAAACTTTGATGCATACATACCTCATCTTGATTCTCCTTTGATCATCTTAGCTTCATGTGGTTGTCCTTGGTGTGGCCCTTCCTCCTTCATCTTAGCTTGCTTGCATATCATCCTTTTCTTGAATCCCATGAATGGGATTCCCAATGAGACATTTGCTTTTGTTTATGAATCTTCTTTTGAAGATTCCATCATAGGATCTTGAAGACCCTTACCTTACAAATGTTTCTTTCCTTTTGATGATGGAGGTCTCTTAAGATTCATAATCATGATAAATTTTCTTTCATTGTGGATGAGGTCCTATACTAGATATGCTCCTTCTACATGAATATCTTGAGCTATATCTACCATGCTCCTATATTCTAGAAGATATTTCTAACCATGCATTTAGTTTTATTATATATGCCCCTTCTACATGAGTATTTAGAACTCTAAGCACACCATGCTTCTAGATTCTGGATGATGTTTCTAGCCATGCAATATTATTCTATTCCTACATGCTTCTATCCTACTCAAAACCTTGAAAGAAGACCTTAAGTAAAGAATTAGACTTAGTCATAGTAGAAATCCAAAGGATCTTCCTTCTTTTGCTTCTTGTCTTCTTCTTTCATTTATTGAGTCACATGAGCTTCTTCCTTTTTTCTTTTGTTGTTGTTGTCCTTCTTTAGTTTAAGACAATTCCTCTTGGGGTGTCCATATTCTTGGCATCCATAGCATTGGATTTTGGACATATCCTTGTTGTTTGTTCTTCGTGGACTAAATTTGCCAAATTTTCCCTTTCTCTTGGCCATGATAGCAAATGCTTGCTCCTTTGATTCCACATCTTCCTTTGCTTTAAGTCTTGATTCCTCTATCTTGCATAGAGACCACATTTCACTTAGTGGGGTGGCTTCCTTCATGCTTGATGTGAAGCTGCCCCAATCGTTAGGTAGAGCATTGAGTACTACAGTTGTCATTTCTTTGTCAGACATGACTTCCCCTAGATCTTGAAGTTGATCCCTCATCTCAGAGATCTTCATGAAGCAGGGAGCTATTCCTTTCTTTCATATCTTCATCTTGTACAATTCATTTCATAGAGATATCACTTCTTTAGTTGTGGTTACCGAGAATAACTCTAGAGTCTTTGACAGATTCTATTATAATTCTTTGAGCTCTTGTCTCATCCTTATTGTACTTGGCTAAGGCTTGAGTTTGCTCCTTAGCAGGAATAGTAATATTCCCTTTGATGTGTTCTAGGAGTTCATTCTCCTTGAGAACTAAATCAGTCCTCTTCTTCCATGCAATAAAGTTATTGGTACCTACCAATTTATTGCTTTCCTTGTAAAAAGACATCGATGGATATTCAAAAGGGGACATATACTTACTTGATAGATTTTGAGATATAGTAGACTTGCTTTCTCCTTGAAGACTTGATGGCTTGCCTTCCTTAGATCTTGATGTTCTTCAAGTTGCTTTCTCCGAGTGGGCTTGACTTGATGATAAGATTTGCTTGATGATTGGTAGCTTGATGTAGGTCCTTCTTTCATTTCCTCTTCTTGTAGGTGCCTTTGTGTAAGGCTCTTCTTCTTGCTTTGTAGTCTTCCTTGATGAATGATAAATTGTAGGCCTTCTTGTCCTTGAAGTGATTGAAACTTCTTGGCTAGATGCTTCAACTTTTGTAGATGTCCTTCCTTGATGAGTGTTCATGAGATGCCCTTTTCTTGATGTGTCACCTTAGCTCTGATACCATGTTGAAGAATCAAGGAGAATTAGGTGTAGTGTGATTCTTCTTGACTTGATAACCATTTGTGGAGTCTTTTTACTTTTCTTGTTAGCTTACTCTTCTTCTTCTTATTAATGCATGTGTGTGTACTTCATCAAACTGCAACCAAAAACATAAGAACAAGAAGAAAGGATGTTGGCTCTCTGCTAGGGCCAAAACCTCTCTTCTCTTGAGACGAAAACCTTTTAGTAAGTTTCTCTTATTGAAGCTTCTTATTGATCAATGCCAAACCCTAGACCCTTGACTAGAATGTCCTCCAAACATAAGTCAACTCCTTTCTCATTTCTGCACTTTGTTCCCCGACACTTTCTTCTTTTGGCACTTCGTTCTCCGGCACTCTGTCCTTCTCCTTCCGGCACTTCGTTCTTCTTTCAACTGTTGGTACACCTCGTTGCACTTGCTCTAGATGAGATGCTTCTCTTCTATACTTAGGGATATCCTTCACTTATGTAGACACTTTCCTTCAAATGAAATGCTTCTTGAGATGTAGGTGTAGACTGAAGTGACTGTACAACAGTCCAAGATTCTTGCATGTGTGGGTGGTTTACTTGATGTTGTATACCCTTCTATCCTTCGCTTGAGTACCCTTCTTCCTCGCTTCACTTGGGAACCTTTTTCTTTGCTGATTTCGGAGAGGATTGCTTGACAATATAATGGAGTGGACAACCTCTATATATAGAGGAATTTCCCTCCTTTTAGGCAGACTAGAAGACTGCTGGCCGACTTGACATATATAGCTCAGATTGCTTCTTTGGAGTTGTCTTTGCTTTAGAGGAGACTTGACTTTTCTTGGATGGTTATCCTTTGACTCTTATACAAACATACACTTGGAGTAACATGCCCTTAAGGTCTTCCATAATTTTCTTTTGACTCCTTAACTCACCTATAGCACTTGACATGTGCTAGACCTATTTCAATGAGCAAGAAACTCATTGACATATATTATAAAAATAATATTTCTTTTCTTGAATAAGTACAAATATCAAAAATACATTTATGAAGACCGAACCTAGTTACATTTCCTTCAACACAAATAGATGCCCACATCGAATATTGGACTACAAAAATCCTGAAGGAGTCTTCACAAGTGAGAGACCAAATGTTGAGCATTTAAGAATCTTTGATTGTCCTATTTATGTTCATGTGCCCAAGGAGAAAAGGATGTAGTTGGAAGCTTTCGGGAATAAAGGAACTTTTGTTGGCTACAGTAAAAATTCAAAGGCCTTTAGTGTCTCTGTGTTGATTTGGGGTAGCATCGGATGTGCTCTAGCCATGAAAATTGGTGGAGAGACTAAAGAGCATGAGATCTCCAAGACCCAGAAATCGTTTTGGAAAATTCCATCCGGATGAAAAGTTGAATGAGGTCCTAAGTCTAAACTTTAGAAAATAAAAATATTAATGGGTATTAATAAAGATAAGGATGAGAAGCTTCTAAGAGACGAAGATCAAGTCTATTTTAATCTTAGTTGTTGATTAGGGACTTAATCTTGGTCATTGATTCATCAATAGGAAAAGTATAACAGAAGGCTTGAGGGTTAGTTGGAGATATATTGAGGGAGACCAATCAGTTTAATTTTTGGAGCAAGGTTTGTTGAGAAATTCAAACTAGAGGTCTGGATTGTAGCAAGGGGTAGCGAGTACGGAGCTGAGAGGTAGGAATAGGGCTAGACGATCAGCACATAGGTCACAAAGGCAAAAGCAAAGCCATTTAGGGAGACGCAAAGGTAGCAAGACTGCACAGTCACTGGAGGGCCTGCGTGGGTGACGTAGAGAGGCAAAGTGCTGACGCAAAGGGTCTGGGAGTTGCATAGAGGCTAGCTAGTCTGATGCTAAGCCTAGGAGAGGCGCCAGAAAATTTATCTCAGCTGGGTGAGCCAATGTGGCACCCAATGTACTCAAAAAAGTTGTTTAATAATAAAATCCTCCTCTGCAGCACCGATTTTCCCGCATTGGGTTTTTCCGGGGACAATTGTCCAAAAATATCTGTGTTGATGTGTTTGATTCTTGTGCATGTATTTGTTTCTGTATTATGTTGTGAAATTTGCAGCATAATTTATTTTAATATTTACTGAAGGGTTTACGTAAATAACTTATTGGAAAATAAGTAGGTAAAATAAGTCAGTTGTTGCAATGATAGAATTCTCACACTATGTTCTATTGAAACATGCAAGGATATTATATTTGATGAAGATGCTACTTTCTAAAAGTCCAGGGGTTCACACTAGGACTTTGATGATGAGATGCGGGTGGCTCCAAATAATGTGGAATTGAAATCTAAAGAAACTGAACCAATGAAACAAGATCCTCATGAAGAATCTGATGCTCATGAACTTATTGAATCTCCAACAGCCACTATACTTGAAACTAGAAAGAGACTTGTCTAGCTTGAAAGAACTTTGAAGGAAGATGAAGGACATGCTGCACCTCGTGGGACCTTCAGGGAAAGTAAGAAGTCGAAGAAGTATTCTGATTATGCAACAATGGTTTGCAAGATCATTGAGTCCAAGCCATCCACATATTGGGAAGCAGCTGAGCATCAAGTTTGGAAAGATGTTGTGCTGATTTTTGGGGTAGCATCGGATGTGCTCTAGCTCCAAAATTTTGTGGAGGGGCTAGAACACATGAGATCTCCAAGACCCAAAAATCGTTTGTAGAAATTCCACCCAGATTGTATTTTATTAAAATAATTAATATTTTAATGGGGTTCCTAAGTCTAAACTTAGGAAAATTAAAATATTAATGGGTATTAATGAAAATATGGGTGAGAAGCTTCTAAGAGACGAGGATCAAGTCTAACTTAATCGTGGTCGTTGATTAGAGACTTAATCTTAGCCATTGATTTCTCAACAGGAAAAGTATAAATGGAGGCTTGGGGTCAGTTGGAGAAGACACATAGAGAGATTGAGGAAATCGATTTTCTGAGGTAAGAAGTTCTCAGGAGGGAAACCGATTGGGGAGATCTTGCAACTGAGGGGTAGTGATATTTCAGGAGCACTGACAGAGGGGCGAAGAGAAGCTTGTGGAGTCAACACAGTAGCCAAGAAGAGTTGATGTTGGGCCAGTTTGGGCCCATGCACCCTTGACACAGAGCTAGAAGGGTCAGCGTAAAGGGAGAAAGTTGCCTTCCATGCAAAGAGCCAGAAATGTCAGAATAGCCGGGAAAACTGATGCAGTGGGCAAAAGAATTGATGCAAAGCCTCAGAGAGTTGCACGCAGTTATTCTGAAGGGGCAATGTAGTTGTAGTCGGGGCCAGCCAGTTTTGCCGCCTGGTGAAGTGATATGTAAAACTCACTTAGGTTTTTCGCCATTGTATTTCTCTGTCACTGGTTTGTTGGGAGGGCAACCAGCATTTGTATTCAGAACTTTTTCTTACTAATTGAAAACCCTCAGCGCTGTTGCACTAGTTTTCTCGCATTGGGTTTTTCCGGGGACATTTAGTCCAAAAATAACTATGTCCTTTGCGTGATTGTCTCATTTATTTTTTAGTACTTGATATGTATATTGGTGTAGGTTGTTGTGTATTTGCATTAATATTTTCCGAATATTTCAGAAAATAACTGGTTAAATGAAGAACACAAGTAGATAATGCAAATCAATTTACTGCAGTAGGATTTCTGACTTGTTCGATTCAAAATTTTTCACATGGTATCATAGTGATTGCATATCAAGGAGGACTGAAGCCATCAGTGAATAGACAGAGGAAAATATGTGCTAAAGACAACTGTCTAGAGAGACAACGTAGTTTCTGGCCGAGAGAGCAGAGGAAGGTTGATGCTGTTACCACGGGAGGTTCACGTAGACCCTGCATTGCCCTGATTGGGTGACGTTTCTACTGCAGAGGATAGTGCACTAATTGTTGGGCCAGCGTAGAGACTATTGAGTCTCGTTTTTCGGTTGTCGTTGCTAGAGGTGCAGTGCAGACTTCATTTGGAGTTGCTGGTGGGGTGCTGATTCTGTTGGTGCAGAACAATACCTAGTGGGGCATACACAAAGTAGAAAGAATCACTTCCTTAGAAGATTTCTTGCCAAGAAATCTAGATCCAGTGCTGAGCAACAACAAAGAGAGATCAGAGAACAGTGGTTGGCAGAAGGATTTCCGTGAAGGAAATCGAACTTCAAAGGGAGCTTGTTCCTTAAAGGATTTCTAGCGCCAAAGAAATCCATATCCGAGTTTTGTTGGGGTAGCAACGAAACAGGGAGAAGAGAACGAGTTTGACATTCATTTGAGTAGAGATAGCAGTCAATGGACAGAGGGATCAGGATAGGTTGGATGGAGCATCCAACGTTGTCATCTAGAAGGCCAGGATCCTGGCAGTTTTGAATAAAAATCGCATCAAGGATTATGCCTTGAAGATGGTTGTTGTTCTGGTTGATGTTGATCCTCTCAAGAAGTACGAGAAGGCTCAGGTTAAAGCAAAGTGCATGATTTTGGATGGGGTCAAGGATCATGTGATCCCACATATCACTGAGAAGGACACAGCAAGGCAAATGTGGGGGGCCTTGACCACATTGTGCGAGGAAACTTCCATTCAATGGAAGATGTTGCTTGAGAGTCAGTTGAGAGTTTCAGATGCAGAAGGGAGAAGAAATCGATCCCTTCCTTCTTAGGTTGCAAGGGATCTGTGACCAACTAATTTCCGTAGGGGCTACACCAAATCCAGAATTTATGGTTAGGACTGCCTTGAATGTAGTCACCGAAGACTCGGAAACCTTTGTCCAAAGAATCTTGGGTAGGGCTTCTCTTCCTAGTTGGGAGGAGATGTGGGTAGCTCTTCGACAAGAAGAGATCAGGTGATTGACCAAGGCGGGAAGCAGCAGCAAAGGGATCAAAGTCAAGACGGAGGAAGAGGAGGATGCAACTCTCGCATTAGCAGGACAACAAGGGCAGCAAAATAGGAAGAAAAAGGACATATCTAAAGTCAGATGCTTCAGATGTGGAGAAATGGATCATTTGGCCACACATTGCCCTCAGAAGAAGGGCAAGGAAGAGAAGTTTGACTCAAAGGTTGCTCTAGTGAAAGCTGACAAAGAGGACGATGATGGGGATTGCACCATGAGTGCTCATGCACCTCTAAAGAAGAGATGGGGTGATATTGAGCTATAGTCAGGAGGACTACACCAAAGGGCAGGATCCTTGAGGTACCCAAACTCTTGGATCACATACGGCTACAAGAGCCCTCAATGACAATAGCAAAATGACGGGAGTCAGTTGGTGCGAAGGATGATGGAGCAACAGAGGTATAACTAGAGTGCCAAAGTCTGAAGCAACGTATTGGAGTGTTGCAACAGTGCGGGAGGCATAGAGCAGATACAACAGCAACACAGTAGCATCAGAGGGTCAACACAAATTAGTAGCAGAGGGACGTTCAGCATCACAGGGTATCCAAACTGACCAGCATGTCAGCGTTTGGGTGACTTTTCAGTTGCTTACCTCTCAACAACTGAGTTGCAGTGCAATAGTTAGCAGTAGTAGTGCTATGGGCAGCATGATGCAACATATTGACAGGGAGTTGTAGTACAGATGTAGCAGTGACAGTAGTAGTCTCATGGGCAGCAGTACAGATTGCAGGAGCGCAATGGATGAGGGGCAACAAGCAGAGCATCAACAGCACAGAGGACTGATGTTGTGGATCAGTGTAATGCTTTTGCTGGGAATTATTGCTAGAGCACATTCCTCACTAAGAGGGAGTGTTGGTTTTAGCATCGAATGTGCTCTAGCACTGAAATTTTGTGGAGGGGTTAAAACACATGAGATCTCCAAGGCCCGAAAATCATTTGGATAAATTCCACCTTGATTGTATTTTATTAAAATAATTAATATTTTTAATGGGGTTGCTAAGTCTAAACTTAGGAATATTAAAATATTAATGGGTATTAATGAAAATATGGGTGAGAAGCTTCTAAGAGATGAGGATCAAGTCTAATTTAATCTTAGTCATTGATTAGAGACTTAATCTCGACCGTTGATTTCTCAACAGGAAAAGTATAAATGGAGGCTTGGGGTCAGTTCGAGAAGACACATAGAGAGAATGAGGAAATCGATTTTCTGAGGTGAGAAGTTCTCAGGAGGGAATATGGTTGGGAAGATCTTGCAACTGGGGGGCAGTGATAGTTCAGGAATACTGACAAAGAGGTGGAGAGAAGCTTGTGGAGGCAACGCAGTAGCCAGGAAGAGCTGATGCTAGGCTAGTCTGGGCTCACACAACCTTGACGCAGAGCCAGAAGGGCCAGCGCAAAGGGAGAAAGTTGCCTTCCACATAGAGAGTCGGAACTGTTGGAACAACCAAGAGAGTTGACGCAGTGGGTAGAAGAGCTAACACAGAGTTGATGCGGAGCCTCAGAGAGCTCCACACAAGCCTATGTTGTTATTGTGAAGGGGCAATGCAGTTGTAGTTGGGAACAGCCAGTTTTACTGTCGAAACAACCAAATCTTCCAGGTGAAGTGAGGTAAAGCTCACTCAGGTTTTATGCCATTGTATTTCTCCATCACTGCTTTGTCTGGAGGGCAACCAACATTTGTATTCAGAACTTCTGCTTAACAATAGAAAACCCTTAGAGCTACTGCGCCGGTTTTCCCACATTGGGTTTTTTCGGGGAAATTTAGTCGAAAAATAAGTTTGTCCTTTGTGTGATTGTCTCATTTATTTTTCGGTACTTGATCTGTATAGTGGTGTAGGTTGTTGTGTATTTGCAATAATATTTCCGAATATTTCAGAAAATAACTTGTTAAATGAATAACACAAGTAGGTAATGCAAATTAATTTACTGCAATAGGATTTTTGAAATTGGGCCAAGACTTATAGGGAAGTCTGTTGTGTCTTCAAACTGGATTTACAAAATCAAGCATGCAGCTGATGGAAGTGTTGAAAAGTACAAGGCAAGATTTGTGGCCTGAGGATTCTTCCAAAAAGAGGGAGAGGATTATGAAGACACCTTTGCTCTCATTGCCAGGTATGCTTCTATTGGATCTGTCATTGCTCTTGCTTCTATTGCAGGTTGGAAATTGCATCAAATGCATGTCAAGGCTGCTTTTCTGAATGGATTCACTGAAGAGGAAGTCTATATTGAGCGACCTCAAGGCTTTGACGTCCATGATAGAGAAACACATTTTTCCAAATTAAAGAAAGCCCTGTATGGGTTAAAGCAGGCTTGTCATGCATGGTAATCCTGTATTTATGGCTATCTGTTGAGTCTTGGTTTCAAGAAGAGCGATGCTAATTAGAACGTGTACTTCAAAGTTGTTGAAGGTGAGCCCTTGATGTTGTTGTTGTATGTAGATGATTTCTTTCTGACAAGGGCTGAAGTTCTAATTTCCTAGTGTAAGAGGGAGTCGGGTTCCGAATTCGAGATGAAGGATCTTGGTCTCATGCATTGCTATTTGGGATTGGAAATTTGGCAAAAAGATTATGGAAATTTGTTGGCCAAGGAAACTGCATTATTATGATCCTTTAGGGATTTGGCATGATGGACTACAAGTCCATGGACACTCCTATGTTGACAAATTTAAAGAAGATTCAGAACTGTGAGTCTAATTTGATTGATCCCTCTATGTATCACAAATTGATTGGCTCGTTGAACTATCTTGTGAACACTAGACCTGACATTTGTTATGTTGTGAACACGATGAGTCAATTTTTGGTTGAGCCCCGACCTGTGCATTGGGTTGCAGCAAAACATACATTGAGATATTTGCATGGCACCATTGAATATGGTCTAAGACATGCTTCTAATGGAGAATGGCAACTGCATGGATTCACTGATGTTGATTCGACTGGAAGCTTTGACGATAGGAAGAGCATCTTTGGATTCTGTTTAGATTGGGCTCTGCTATGATTTCATGGTCTAGTACAAAGTTGTTGACTTGGGGTAGCATTGGATGTGCGCTAGCCACAAAAATTGGTAGAGAGGCTAAGGCGCATGAGATTTTCAATACCCCGAAAGGGTTTGGGCAGATTTTAAACAGTTTGGGAGATATTAAAATAATTAATATTTTTAATGGAGTCCCTAAGTCTAAACTTAGGGAAATTAAAATATTAATGTGAATTAATATAAAACTATGTTAGAATGGTCCAAAAGTCATGGATCCAGCCAGATCTAATCTTAGTCATTGATTAGGGGCTTAATCTTGGGTGTTGATTTGTCAACAAGAAAAGTATAAGAGGAGGCTTGAGAGTCACTTTGAGAACACACCAAGAGATCAAAATTTCGACTTTCTGGGGCTGGGTTTGTTGAGAAAGTTGAGAGTGATCGAAATTGCAGCTGAGGGGTAGTGAATATAGAAGAAGAGAGGCAGAGATAGTGTCGAGAAGATCAGCGTAGCAACTGGAAAAGCTAACGCAGAAGGCAGAAGCCGAAACTATCGGGAACAATCGAAACTACCAGGAACTGCTAGAACTGCGGGGAAAGTTGACGCAGAGGGCAGAAGCCAAAACTGCCGGGAACAGCCAGAACTGTTGGGAACTGCCGAGAAAGTTGACACAGAGGGCAAAAGCCGGAACTACCTGGAAAGTTGATGCAAAGGGAAGAAGAGGCTGATGTTGGGGTTTTTCGTGGGGCAGATTGGAGCTGAGGAGCTGTTGGAGTGTTTATAGGGGGTTTCAGCCGGAGCGTCGGTCTCTGAAGGAGAGGTACTACTGCCAAGAGTTTTCTCTGTTGGGTATGCCGGATTTCGCACCCAAATTGTATTCTGAAACTGCTTAATAAATCAAACCCTCAGATAGTTGCACTGGTTTTCCCACATTGGGTTTTTCCAGGGACATTAGTCCAAAAACAACGGTGTCACTTGTGTGCTTGTTTCTATTTCCTTCAGTTGATGACCTGTAATGTGTTGAGCATGTACTTGTATTTATTTCTAGTATTTACATGGTAAATAACTTGTTAATTAACAGAACAAATAGGTAGGAATAAATCAGTAAAGTGCGTGAAGGGTTTCTAACGTGTCAAACTTAGAAATTCCAACACGGTATCAGAGTGTGGTTGCAGATCACAAGAGAATTGAGGACATCAGCGGAACAGAGCAGTAATAGCAGAAAACAGTTGTCCCGGGTGACAAAGGTTGTTCCTAGCAGAATAGTCAAGATTGAGTTAGGAAGAGGCAGCGCAAAGGCTGAGGGAGGCAAAGGCAGGCTCACACAGAGGCCAAGAGGGCTGACGCAGTTAGCTGAGGAAGTTGATTTGCCGGTGTCGGGATTGTGCAGAGCCTAGGAGCTCTAACCTTCAGTTTGTTGGTGTTTAGGAGGCTGTGGGTAATTCGCGGAGTGGAGCAAGTGGGGTACTATAGTCAAAATAGTACCTAACAGGGCAAGACCAAGGTAGAGGGAGTTGCTGCCAAGGTGGATTCCTAGCCAAGGAATCTAGATCAGTGTTGCTATTGCACAGACGATCAAAAAGGGGCAACTTGACGTTGGAAGAAGGATTTCCAAGTGGGAAATCGGGACTCAGAGGGAGTCCAGAAGAGAACTTCCAGACGAGAAGTCAACAGACTCAGTAGGAATCAAATTGAGAACTTCCATACGGGAAGTGGAGAGACTCAATAGGAGTCGAACCAAGAACTTCTAGACGGGAAGTGGAGACAGAGGATGATTGTACCATGAGTGCTCATGTTCCACTTCAGAAGAAGTGGGGAGATATCGAGTTGTAGTCAAGAGGACTACATGTGACGAGGGGCAGGATCCTTGAGGTACCCAGCCTCTTGGATTAGACCTTGCTACGAGAGCCCCAAAGAGGAGTAGCAGTATTGGAGATGTCAGTAGAGACGGATGCAGATGGAGCAACAGAGGGAGCTACAATGCAGGATTCCCAGGACAACACGAGGCTAGCAGGATGCAACAGTGCGAGAGGCACGGGAGTGTTGCACCAGTGCAAGATAGCACAAAGAGGTGTGCAACGGTGCGTGATGCATGAAGTTGTTGCAGCAACGCAGAGGTTAGAGAGGGAGCACTTGTCAGTGACAAAGGGAGCTTTAGCATCAAGATTGTTTCTACCCTGATAGAAATGTCAGAGTTGAGAGATCAATTACTTACTTCTCAGTAACTGAGTTGAAGTGCAACAGTTAGCAGTGGTAGTGCTATGGGCAACACGATGCAACATGATGAGAGGAGTTGCAGTACGGATGCAGTAGTGGCAGTGGCAAGGTCATGGGTAGCATTACAGGATGTAGCAGTGCAGAGGATGTTGGGCAATAGGCCTAGCATCAGCACAGGGACTGGTGTCGAATGATCAAAGTGATGCTCAGTGAGGAGTATTACTAGAGCACAGTCCTCGCTAAGAGGGAGTGTTGATTTGGGGTAGCATCGAATGTGCTCTAGCCACAAAAATTGGTGGAGAGGCTAAGGCACATGAGATCTTCAATACCCAGAAAGGGTTTGGGTAGATTCTAAACAGTTTGGGAGATATTAAAATAATTAATATTTTTAATGGAGTCCCTAAGTCTAAACTTAGGGAAATTAAAATATTAATGTGAATTAATATAAACCTATGTTAGAACGGTCCAAAAGTCATGGATCAAGCTAGATCTAATCTTAGTCGTTGATTAGGGACTTAATCTTAGTCGTTGATTTGTCAACAAGAAAAGTATAAGAGGAGGCTTGAGGGTCACTTGGAGAACACACCAAGAGATCAAGATTTTGACTTTCTGGGACTGGGTTTGCTGAGAAAGTTGAGAGAGTGATCGGAATTGCAGCTGAGGGGCAGTGAATACAGAAGCAGAGAGGCAAAGATAGTGTCGGGAGGATCAACGTAGTAGCGGGGAAAGCTAACGCAGAGGGCAGTAGCCAGAACTGTTTGGAACTGCTGGAATTACCAAGAAAGCTGACACAGAGGGTAGAAGCCAGAACTACTGGGAATAGCCAGAACTACCAGGAACTGCCGAGAAAGCTGACGCAGAGGGCAGAAGCCGGAACTGTCAGGAACAGCTAGAACTGGCGGGAATTGCCGAAACTACCGGGAACGCTGACGCAGAGGTCAGAAGAGGCTGACGCTGGGATTTTTTGTGGAGCAGATTGGAGTTGAGGAGTTGCCGGAGAATTTATCTAGGGTTTCAACTGGAGCATCTGTCTCCAAAGGAGAGGTACTACTACCGAGAGTTTTCTCTGTTGGGTATGTCGGATTTCGCACCCAAATTGTATTCTGAAACTGCTTAATAATCAAACCCTCAAATAGCTACACTGGTTTTCCCGCATTGGGTTTGTCCAGGGACATTAGTCCAAAAACAACAGTGTCACTTGTGTGCTTGTTTCTATTTCCTTCAATTGATGATCTATAATGTGTTGAGCATGTACTTGTATTTATTTCTAGTATTTACATGGTAAATAACTTTTTAATTAACAGAACAAGTAGGTAGGAATAAATCAGTAAAGTGCATGAAGGGCTTCTAACATGTCAAACTTAGAAATTCCAATAAAAGCAAACTTTTGTTGCTCTGAGTATGACTGAAGCTGAGTATATAGTTGCATGTTTAGCCCGTTGTGAAGCTCTGTGGCTTTGAAAGTTGTTTGTTGGTTTGTTTGATCAAGTGTTGGAATCGACCACTATATATTGTGATAATCAAAGTTGTGTGAAGCTTTCTGAGAATCTGGTTTTTCATGACAAGTCAAAGCACATTGAGATCAAGTATATTTACATCCAGAATATTGTCCAGAGGAAAGTTGTGAGGCTCAAATACGTCCCTACTGATGACTGGGTTGTTGTTGGCTTGACAAAGTCGTTGCCCAGAATGAAGTTTGCTTATTTCAAAGAACTTGGAATGTTGAGAACACCTCTTTGAGAGAGAGGGAGCACTGATTGTACAACATCATATGATTGACAATCTTCCGTAGGCTGCGATTGTGAGACTTGCTACCCCACAATCTAGCAGGGCCCTAGGAGGGGGGACCTATGGGACAACTACTAGACCCAATGACAACAATGGGACAAAGACCTACTGTCACCTCAGTCAATGTTCCTATGCTCTTTATGTACTTTCATTGATAAGAGGAGTCCCGGTAGGAGGAAATCACTCGTAATGGATATATCAATGACTAGCAATGTTCCACGGGGATGCACCCCCAGAGTGGGGTGCATGCACCCCACGCTTCCCATGCACGCCTGGAGAACATTTCCCCACATCCCCTTTTTGGGGAGACATGGGAAGACATAGGGGGAAATGTTTCCCCAGTGTGGGGGACGCGTCTCCCCAAAAGGGATGCTTCTGGATGCACCCCCTCAAAAGGGGGCTGCCTAGAAGCACTCCTTTTGAGGGGGGACGCCTAGTAGCACCCTTTTTGAGTTTTGAGAACTTTTGTATGGGAAAGCCTAATATTCAAGCCTATGGCCCTATTATTGCTATGTAATTCATGGTAACGTTAAATTCTTAAAGTAAAAGTGGAATTCTCTTTTATCTTTCATTTTTATCCTTTTACTTAAATGACTCAAGATGTTTGAGAATCGTTCTGACCTCATTGGATTTCATATGGACAAAGTAGAATTTTAGATTTCACTCAAAATCCAGCAGACTTTAACAGTTTTTCTAGATTTCAAGATTGGGGGGAATTGCAACATTTCCATTGGATTTTGTTATGCACGAGGTTATGGAACTATTTAATCAAGAGCACCAAGCCCTCTATATACCTTGATGTTAGTGGCATTGTGTGAAAATTCTATTACTGCAGCAACTGATTTATTTTACCTACTTATTTTTCAAATAAGTTATTTATGAAATCCCTTCAGTAAATATTAAAATAAATTCTAATGTAGCTAGCATACCATTATACAGAAACAAATACATGCACAAGTATCAAACACATCAACACAATTATTTTGGACAATTGTCCCTAGAAAAACCCAATGTGGGAAAACCGGTGCAACAGAGGAGGATTTTATTAATTAACTTTTCTTGAGTACAACTAGGGTGCCAAACTGGCTCACCCAACAGAGATAAATCCTCTGGCACTTCCCTAGGCTCAGCGCCAATCCTACTAACCTCTGCGCAACTCCCAGAACCTCTGCATCAGCACTCTGCCCCACTGCGTCAGCACTTGGCCTCTCTGCGTCACCCATGCATGCTCTCCAGTCATTGCACGGTCCAGCTGCCTCTGCGTCTTTCTGAGTGGCTCCCTATCTGCCTCTCTGATCTCTACGCTGGTCCTTTGGCACTGTTCGTGCCTCTCTGTTATGTACTCGCTACCTTTTGCTGCAATCCAGTCTTCTAGTTCGAATTTCTCAGCAAGCCCCACTCCAGAAATCGAACTGATTGGCCTCCCTCAATGTATCTCCAACTGACCCTCAAGTCTTCTCTTATACTTTTCCTGTTGATGAATCAACAGTCGAGATTAATTCCCTAATCAACGAATAAGAATAAAATAGACTTGATCCTTATCTTTTAGAACCTTCTCATCCTTATCTTTATTAATACCCATTAATATTTTTATTTTCCTGAGTTAAGACTTAGGAACTCATTAAAAAATATTAATTATTTATTAACTCTTCATCCAAATGAAATTTTCCAAAACGATTTTTGGGTCCTGGAGATCTCATGTGCTTTGGCCTCTCCACCAATTTTCATGGCTAGAGCACATCCGATGCTACCCCAAATCAACACTCCCTCGTAGTGAGGAATGTGCTCTAGTAATGCTCTACCATTGAACATCACCCTGATCATCCTGCACCGGTACCTGTGTTGATGCTTGTCCTGTTGTCTAACATACTCTGCACTGCTACCTCCTATACTATTGCCTATGACTCTACCACTGCCACTGCTAGATTTGTACTGCAGCTCCCTCTGCATCCAAGCTGCTATTGGACCTTCTTCCCAACACTGCATCGGCACTGCAACTCTCTCAAATGCTACATCATGTTGCTCATAGCACTGCAACACCTGATACTTATCCATTTCTGTTACTGAAATGGATTCTTTACCATCCCCGTCTTCTCCCTAAAATAAGCGAAATTGGTTCTTCCAAGGGCCTTAGGAAGGATGTCTGCCACCTGTTCTCCTGCAGGAGTGTAATTCAACTGCACAGCGCCTTGTTGCACACAGTCTTTGACAAAGTGACACCGAATATCAATGTGCTTTGACCGATCATGAAATACTGGATTCTTAGAGAGCTTGATGCAACTCTGATTATCACACATGATCCTGGTCACTTCCATCCTTCTTCTGAATAGGTTTATAAGCAATTTTCTAAGCCATATGGCTTCGCACGAAGTTGTGCTAGCGGCCATATATTCTGCTTCGGCTGAGCTCAGAGCTACAGATTTTTGTTTCCTACTGCACTAGGAGGTCCTCCCTGATCCAATGTTGAAACAGTACCCATAGGTACTTTTCTGATCTACTGAAATTCCAACCCAATCTATAGCAGTAAACCCACCCTGTCTAATATCATTTCTTCCAGTGTACAAGAGTCCATAATCCACTATTCCCCGTATATATATCTGAGAACATGTTTGGCTGTCGCCCAGTGCGCCCTCTTTGGTTCCACCATGAACTGACTGAGGGTGTTGATAGCGTAACAAATGTCTGGCCTAGTATTGGCTAGATATATCAGGGACCCTATGCGCTGCCTATATAAGGTTACATCTGCGTTGCACAAGAGGAACATCGACTTTCTATCTTATTTTAATGCTTAGAGGGTGATATTGATTACGAAGATCCCGATAGAGGTAATTATTTTGATGATATGTAGGTATTTGTTGTAGCATGAATTTTTTAGATGCTAGAGGCCATCTAGAGCATATTTTTCAATGTATTTTCAGTTCAAAGATGGATTGAACTCGGTGCCATTTTGGTTATGTGCACCCTTACATGCTATATAAATGAGAACTTTTGCTTATTTGTGTATAGATGGTTTGGATTCATATGGATGCACAAAAATATATATGTTTTTTTTTTTAAATTTGAATAGTTTTGGTGTTTTTGGTCGACTAGTTTTTGTTCAAAGGGTTTTTCGATTTGATTATTGATTCAATTCCGATAACATTGGTATCTACTAGTCTATTTTTCTTAGTACTAATTAAATTCTAGAATGATAAATGAAGAATTTAAATTTAAATCAATTTACATTCTAGAATGATGACTGATAAATTTAATTTTTAAATCAATGTAGATTATGGAATGATGAACATGAATTAAGGTATTTCATTACTTAATTCAATTATGTGTGGATCAATATATTTATGCCTGCATTATATATATAATTATATATATATATATATATATATTATTATAATAATATATATATATATATATACCCCTATGTCTCCCCGTCCCCCCTAAATTTCCCTAAAATTTGAGGGTACTCCCACGCATCCCCCTTGTGCGTCTCCCCGCACTCCCGTCCCCCTATCCCGAAGTTTTATTGGAACATTGATCACTAGGTATGAAGTGATTTCACAAGGCCCATTCAAGGAGAGACACAATAAAGGTTCAATGCTTCAAGGAAGCTAAGGGCTCTCCAAGAAAGACCTAGGACGAAGATCAAGACTTAGGGCTTGAAATTTGCAATGATAATAGGTACTCCTAAGACCAAGATTCCAAAGGTGAGGTAGGACCTCTCAAAAGCTTTATAAGATGATTTGACACTTCAAATAGGCTCTTCACTCTTCTTGAAAGACCTGCTAAGGGCTTACACAACACTGAGGGGTTTAGGGATAATCACGGGAAAAGATTCAAGGTATTCACTAGGTTGAGATAAGAGAGATGAAAGGGTCTCTTTGTTGAAGAATGTAACTAGTGTCGGTCTTCATAATTGTACGTGAGTCATGAAGTAATATATTGGTCAAAAGAAATTTATTATTATTAGTAATTTGACTTCTTAAAGCATGGGTTTCATGCTTGGGTCAAAATTCATAGGTCAAGCCTCCATTATAGGCTTCTAGGATTTTTCTATTGAGTCAAAGTCAAATTTAATGTATTAAACCCTTCTTGGGAACATAATAGAAAAAAATATTTAAGTGTCAATTAAAGTCCTACCTCTCCTCCATTTCATCGGCCTTGGTCTCCTTGCAAGTCGGCCTCAAAAGTAACCATCTACAAGACGGCTCCTCAAACTATTCATGTCGGCCTCAACTACAGACAGAAATCACTATATATACCCCAGTGAAGTCGTCCAATTGTCAAGAAGAAAAGGAAGTTCGTATGGGTTACAGGCTGCAAAGTTAGAAGTGCAGAAAGGTTATGGTTTTGGATCATATACAGGACAGCAAGGCACTAAAGGGTGGCATAAACACATGACCGAAATTGTCAACAACTACAAAAGCTGAAAATTTTATGTCATTACAGATTGCACGATTGAGGTTCCTTTCTATTGCATAAGATGAAAGTGTTCTATGTTTTGAAGAAGGATCTCTTAGAAGACTACTTCAACTAAGTGGTGACTTGATGGATGGAGAGAAGTTTAGGTTAAGGTATTGGTTGTCTCACTGTCATATGAATCTACTGAAGGAAGAGTTCTTGACTGGGTTTTCCCCTACCTAGGGGTTTTGCCCTGGCTGTGTGCCTACATCTTGCGACCTCTTTTGTTTATTGTTTGGCATTTATCTTGATGAAAGAAAAATATAAATAAGAACTAACAAGCAAATAAGAATTTTCACAAGTAAATGACAAAGATCTAAGAGAAATATAATGCCCTTAATTTCTCAACATGGTATCAGAGAGAGGTTTGTTTGTAAGGGCAAGAAGAAGGTCAACAAAGACAATTAAAACATCAAGAAGAACTTAAATACCTGGGACCAAGCTCCTAGTGGCATCAAAACAAAATTCTGGGCTCATCTAAACACCCTAGTTATTGTGATATGGCTGCAGGGCTGAGGAGAAAAGACCAAGGCTCATTAATTCTGTTCTGGAGCACCGAAAGGCAAGTCAATTAACCCATACAAGGCCAAGTACCCTATCAAAAGGAACGAAGTCCTGAACATGACCTATGAAGTCTGAAATCACTTTTAAAGTAATATAAATTCTCCGTAGTCCGAACCTCAGAATTATGTATGGGTGACGACTTTGGTAGTTGAGCATATTATGCTGACATAGAGCAAACTGTTGGATCAGTTATAGCATTCGACTCGAGGTTTGTTATCCAAGTCAAAGCTGAACAGAAAATTTCAGCAAACCAAAGTAATTATCCTTGAGCACAGAACCCAATGAACAATGAAGGATTATTGAGGTTGATCAATAACTTGGTCAAAGGATATCACCGAAGTGCTTATATTTACATCATGCATGACCCCTCATTGTTAAGCATGAAGAACCCTTTCAAAAGAACGTTTAAATGTAGGAGGTTCATAGAACTAATCATATTGTGATATCAAAGATCAATTTGGATGTAAGGCTTTGTCTTGTGAGCCTACAGCTATTTGAGAATTCTGATCCAGAGAGTCCGTAGCTCTATTAGGAGAGGACATTGGAGTTATACAGTTTCAGAATACTTTCATTGCAGATTTATATATAACTCTACTGTAAATTGCACTTCTCATGTCTCAGATCCGTTTCTCGAGTTGCATGTGTATTTTCATCTCTATTATTAGTTCATCTAAAATTCTTAGATCTGTAACTAGTGTTCAACTTCAAACCTGTAACAAGAAGTCGCAAGTGCAATAATAACTGGTGCCCACTAATGTTATCCAGTTTCTCTGTAAGAAGAGTACATTGTGTTATATGGACTGTTAAGGTTGTGGCATGTGCAAGCATTATAATTTGCACTGGTATCAGAGGTGATATTTGTTGGGAGTGTTTACTAGAGCACACAGCACATGACAAGACTTTGTCTGTGAAAAATTGGCATGAAGGTGAAGAGCTTTGGTGCACCATTCTCCTTTCCAGTATTATATGCCTCAACCTTGGCTGGACATTCTCTTATCCAGAGCCAGATAGTAGATTGCTTCCTCCAAAAATTGTATTTGCATAAAAAAGATCACAATTTTAAGGATTTGAAAGTCGATGTTCCTCTTGTACAACACAGATTCCAACCCATTGATAGGTGCTTTAAATCCCAAAAGAATGGCTGAATTTATATGGTAGCCAAGATGCAATTATTCGTGAAGATATATATGTCTTTTATTGGGATACATTTAGAATAGAACTTTTCATTGTTAATAGTATCCAAATAACCATGTTGAACACTTCATTCTGACTGTCACTCTACTTCAGTTTCTGTCACGAAAAAAGTTCGTATACTCAGAGGAATTCTCTAATACCAATGTTATGAACAAAGTTCATATACCGCAATAATCTTCAAAATACTTCAAAGACAAAGACATCCATTGTAGGACTGTAATTTATATATATAAGAATATTTGAATACAAGTGGAACGATGATTGTTACAAATGAGGATCCCATATATATACCTTGGTAGGCATCCTTTCATGAATGGTCATGTCTTTAGAGACATGCCTCTTCAATACCAATTACTAATTAATGTTCACTAATTAATCATTACTATATTTACATTATTTTTATATAAGTTATATTCATAACAGTTCCATATTGACTGACTATTAATGTAATTCTGGGTTGTACAGACAAAAAAAATAATGACATAAAATTGGCACGAAGCTGAAGAGCTTTGGCACACCATTCTCCTTTCCAATGTTATATGCCTTAACCTTGGCTGGACATTCTCTTATCCAGAACCACATAGTAGATTTCCTCCTCCTGAAATGTACTTATAGTCTTATACCAAATCAGATCTCAATTTTAAGGATTTGAAAGCAGATGTTCCTCTTGCATAGCACAGATTTCAATCCGTTGATAGGTGCTTTGTACAGAAAAGTATGGCTAAATTTATGTAGTAGCCAAGATGCAATTATTCGTGAAGATATATTTGCCTTTGATTGGGATAGGTTTATACTAGAACTTTTGATTGTTAAAAGTATCCAAATACCCATGTTTAACATTTTATGTTGACTGGCACTCTACTTCAGTTTCCTATTTGCAACTATTAATTTAATTTTCGGTTGTACGGGCAACAACATATTATAAGGGAGGATCTTGGGGCCCAAAACGATATATATCGGAATTCATTGTTAATGGGCATGTATCCCTATTGACAGAATCAAAAAATAATTTACAAATTAGGAGAAGAACAATACACAAAGTTCATTGGTTGTAGCTAGATGTAGGTATTAGCCCAAAAGCATGTGTGGCAAAGGAAAAGGTAGAGATGGTGTGGCAATTACTTTTGACAGTGGGCAAGGTCATCTAGATGTGGGTGTTGCAGGTACAGGTGCAGCTTAAGGCTGGATAGAATAACACATGCAGCTAGGACAATAAATAAGGTGCAATCATACATCCATTTTACCTCGAAAGTTTTCAGTAATTCATGATGTACAGCAAAAGTATCAATATCTGATGACCAAGAACATGCAAACATTTTAGCATGAAGAAAACATAATAAACAATGTTTCCACTGAGAGTTAACAAGGTCAATGGGATTATTAAATCCATTCATGTTGCAAACAAACCAGCAGGAACAGAGGAGAGATATATATGAAAAGAAAAAAATCACAATAACAGTAGCTGCTATAGAATTCTGAATTGAATGGGTCAAAAGCAACATTCCTTGTGCATGATTCAGAATACAAAATCGAGCAAAATGAATCTTCACAAGGAAAGAAAGAAAGAATTAATCCAAGATGAGATTCAATTATTTCTTAACCAGAGGCAATATGCAAACTAAAAACACCAAAACCTTGGCATATCTAATACATAAGACCTTCCAGCCAATTAGTAAAGAAACAAGTCTTAATCAGGACAAAATGTCAGGAAATAAGCTTACCTTATTGACAAGGAATGTACTCGTAAGTGGATATGAAGCCCAGAAGTGTCGAAGCAGTTCCTGAATTGTTGTCCATTGCTGTGGAAGAAAAGAAGTGCACCACACTTATCATAGAATATCAAATTTCAAATAAGTTCCTAGATTGTTAGCCTTTAGCTCAAACTCATATACAATTTTAATGCATTTCATGAATACTATAGCACAAAAAAAGATCATATGAAGAGTAGCCTGGGGCCAGTTACCTCTAAAAGGTCATCTTTAGTTTTCCTGGGAATATTGTCCAGCACATCCTTTTCAGGATTCTTTCCAAGATGATATTTTGTACTTGAAATATATTGAGTTAGGGTATTCAGAACCTGCAATCAATTATCTTCGATAAGATATAAATACATTAAGAAATAAAGTTCTCTTCCTATTTAATGGATAAAACAGATCATTATAATAATAATGAAAACATCAAGAAATAACAGAAGGTCAGAGAACCATTGATGCCAAAAGAGTTGAGTGCCTGCTAAATATTTGGCTTGCAAATTCCAATTTCAAAATTTGCAGTCAACCATGCCTAGAATCACTAGCAGGTTAAAATTTGGTTGACATTATTAAAAAACAAAAAAGGATTACATTTTCCTAACATCTGAGTAAATTCAAGTTACCATGATTAGATTCTGCTTACAAATCCACCTGCATTTCTTTTGAAAAGTCAAGATCCAGATAAAGGGAAATGACACACACACACACACAGTAAAATCCAAAAAAGAACCAGAAATGTAAAAGATACAGATTTCAAGAAGCAAAATCATTAATGAGTTTGAAAATATACCCAAAAAACAGAGTTCCCATTAATATTTTATACTAACCATAAGATTCCAAACATGATATGTAGCACACATGCAAAATGAGTGTGTAAACCAAACTTGTCACACTCAGACTCAGCAAAGACTCAACTGGCCTGAGACATGTTACCCACCCATATGTGTAAGCCCTAAGAAAAAAAAATTCTCCAATTGTTTTAGCCTGCTATCCAGTAGTTCTATTATGATCCACAGGTAGCTAGCCTCAGATTCCTCTCATCCATCCTCCAATTACTGCTTTCTTTCATCTAGCCTACTCATCCAATGAAAGTGGGTCAGCTATTGTAAAGTACATTAACCATATTTGTATTCATGTACTTTAACATAATGTGAAAGGGTATTCTAGTATGAATCATAGATAGATTTGGATGATAGACTGCTTTTGGTTGTACATGTGTTGCCATGCTTCATCTTGGTACAAGTATATTAACATTTCTGCCTCTTATGAGCCCTTTAAGCTTCAGGGTTCTAGGGCATAATCTCCTTGTCATGTTTGTTGGTAGAGTAGTAAGCTTAATGTTCTTTTGTCTTGAAGACTGGATACTTTGCTTCCGAAGGTGTGGTGGAACATATTCTGCAGTGACTTGTTGTTTTTGACTTTTTGAAGAATTGTTTCTTCACCCTGATTTTGTTGGACACATGAGATTGCGACTAATAATGGTTTCTCAAAATCTGAATCCTCGCTATGTGTGACAACGATTTCTTCATCACGTTCTTGGACTTCAACTTGCTTCCCATCTATTATTTTATAGAAGCGTAGGGATGTGTCTTCAAATTTGTGTCCTGCAATCCAATTTTCTCCACACTTGCGACAATTATTTTTCCTTTTTATCCTTTTCTCTGACTCATTACTTGAAGTGTCTGATTCTTTCTCAACTTCATAAGTATACAACTTCTTGTTAAGGCATTTGTGTCCTCATGTCCATTTGTCTCCACAATACCTACATTTGTTTGTTTATCTTTTTCCTAAATATTGTTGTTGGCCTTCATCTTCCTTGAATGACGACATTTTGAACTTATATTTTTGCTCAATAATTATTGCTACATGTCTGCCTTCTTCAATAGTTTTGGGTTTGTATAGCTTCAATTCTGCTCAGATATACTCCTTAAGTCCACATCTATACATTTTTAGCAGTTCTTCATCAGAAAATCCTCCTTGTCTTACAACTAATACTTCCCATTCGTGGATGTGTTCGCTTACAGGCCTTTTCTGCATGAGATGAACTGTAATATTATTATATTTCTAATGGGAATATTAAGTGATAACAATAGTGAAATCATAAACATGCAATAAAAATTATACACACATGCAGAAATACCAGATTACGCCAGAAATAATACCAAAAATGTTAAGCCCTTTTATAATCAAATGGAGTACACTGAGTAGGAACAGAAGAACGTGGGCTTGCTACAACAAGAAAGGCAAGATTCTAGGTGAATATGATGCTACCCAAATGTTGGAAATGGCTCTACTACCAAATCTACGTCCACCCAGAAAATTCTTGCTGCTGCTGGAAAGGAAATGCTGATTTAGCCCTCCAAACTACTCCAAAAATTCTAAGAAATTAGCCACAGACACTACTCCACCAGCTCAACAAAACACAAAAATATCTCGCAAACCCAAGTGGTGGAAATGGTCCCCGAAATAACTGTGTCCTTCAATAATTTTTACTGTTGACTACTAAATGAAACTAAGAATTAAGCCCTTAGGAGTGCTCATAAAGTTCTGCAAAATTAATCCTAGCCTAGTCTCATATAACTCACAAAAATCCAGAAAGGGTTTGGGCTGAGTCCAATGTGCCCATGTGACCCCAATTTGTGCATGGACCTCTAACTGGCTAGCGAAACTGGTTGTAGATGAAATCTTCTACAAAATGCTCCAAATTTCTCCTAGAAAATCTCCTTCCTAAATTTTCCCTTATTCCTCCATAGCCACACCATAGATTCTCCTCGTCCAAGTGATTGCATAAAAATGCCCAGTGAGCCCCTACGTAGACCAAGAATTGGAGCAACTCAGTTCTCTCAAACACCTCACCAACAGACTTGCAAATTGACAAGAAACTCCAGCCCTCTTTGGGAAGGATTCTCTGCCAATTAGCTAGCCCAATTTCTCCTTTTTGTTGGCCCTTCCAAAAGCCACAATTTCTCTTTTGCATCCAAGGGAAACTCGCTCCAACCGAAGGAAATGACTGTAAATGTGCCAATGGAAACTCTGAACTAAGCTCCCCAATTGTTGTGAATATTCTACCACTGCAGCAACTGATTTACCTTTCCTACTTATTTCATCATATTTATTCATGAAATTACTTCAACAAACATTAAAATAAATACTGTTGCAAATATCACATCGTAATACAGAAACAAAAATATGCACACATTGACACAGTTATTTTGGACTAATGTCCCCAGAAAAACCCAATGTGGGAAAATCGGTGCAGCAAGGGAGAATTTTATTATTCAGCAATTTTCTTGTACAACAGGGTGCCAAACTGGCTTACGCACAGATAGACAAACTTTCAGCACTTTCCTAAACCCAGCGTAGGCCCTACTAACCTCTGCTACAGCCTGAAACCCTCTGCGTCAGCCTACTGAGGCTCTACGCAGCCTCTCTGGGCTTTTGCATCACTCCTGCAGCCTCTGCATGGATGACGGGGCCCTTCTGGCTCTACGCAGTCTCTGTTGCCTCTGCGTGGCTTCCTCTAGCTCTACGTCTACCTCTTCTGCGTTGATCTCCCGTCTCTTTGTTCCGTACTTGCTGCCTCCTGACTGCTCTCCAGACCACTGGTTCAATTTCTCAGAAAACCCCGCTCCAGATATTGAACTTATTGGTCTCCCTCTGTGTGTTCTCCAAGTGCCCCTCAAGCCTCCTCTTACACTTTTTCTGTTGACATCTCAACGGCCGAGATTAAGTCCCTAATCAACAGCTAAGGTTAGATTTGGCTTGATCCATGTCTTTTGGACCATTCTAACACAGATTCATATTAATACACATTAATATTTTATTTTCCCTAAGTTTAGACTTACGGACTCCATTAAAAATATTAATTATTTTAATATCTCCTTATTTGTTTAGAATCTGCCCAAACCTTTTCTGGGTATTGGAGATCTCATGTGGCCCAACCTCTCCACCAAATTTCGTGGCTAGAGCACATCCGATGCTACCCCAATTCAACACTCCCTCTTAGCGAGAATTGTGCTCTAGAGTCTAGCAATACTCCTCACTGAGTATTACTTTGATCATCCAGCATCGGTACCTGTGTTGATGCTAGGCCTCCTTGCCCAACATCCTCTGCATTGTTGCATCCTTTACTCCTACCCATGGTTCTGCCACTGCCACTGCTGCATCTGTACGACAACTCCCTCTGCATCTATGTTGTTGCTGGTCCTTTCTCCTAGCTTGCATCCGCACTGCACCTTCCTTTGCATTTGTGCTACTGCTTGTCCTTTCTCCCAACACTGCATCTGCACTGCAACTCCCTCTACAGCTGTGTTGTTGTTGGTCCTTTCTCCCAACACTGCATCTACACTACAACTCCCTCTTCATTCGTGCTGCTAACACACTACTTCTGAAAGGGGTTCTTTACCATCCCCATCTTTTCTCTAAAGTAGTCAAATTTTGACTTTCCAAGGGCCTTAGTGAGGATATCTGCTACTTGTTCCCCTGTAGGAGTGTAGCTCAACTGTACAGTGCCACGTTGGACACAATCTCTAACAAAGTGACACCAGATATCAATATGCTTTGACCTATCATGAAATACTAGATTCTCAGAGAGTTTGATGCAACTATGATTATCACACATGATCTTGGTCACCTCCATATTTCTTCTGAATAAGTTTACCAGCAGTTTTCTAAGCCATATGGCCTCACACGAAGCTGTGCTTGCTGCCATATATTCTGCCGCAAACAAGCTCAGAGCCACAAACTTCTGTTTCCTACTGCACCAAGAGGCTATTCCTGATCCAATGTTGAAACAGTACCCAGAGGTACTTTTCCGATCCACTAAACTTCCTGCCCAATCTACATCAGTAAATCCACTCAACCTAATATCCTTCCCCTTGTTGTACAAGGAACCATAATCAACTGTTCCATGTAAATACTTGAGAACGTGCTTGGTTGTTGCCCAGTTAGCCCTCTTTGATTCCACCATGAACTGACTCAGGGTGTTGACAGCGTAGCAAATATCTGGCCTGGTATTGACTAGATACATCAAGGACCCCATGAGCTGTCGGTATAAGGTGGGATTGACATCCTTGTCTTCTGATGCATCAATCTTCTTCCAGTTGGTGATCATTGGCGTAGCCATAGGTCTACAGTCTCCCATCCTGAACCTTTTCAGAATTTCTGTAGCATACCTTCCTTGCCCAAAGAAGATTTCTCCTTTTTGCTGTGAAACTTCCAACCCTAGAAAATAGTGCATTCGTCCCAGATCCTTCATATTGAACTTTGTGGCTAGATTCTTCTTGCAGACTTTAATGAGTCTGGATGATCCTGTCAAGAAGAGATCATCCACAATATAATACTAAGATAAGTGGCTCACGCTCTACAACCAGATAGTAGAGATTCGAATCTACGTCACTCTTGACAAACCCCATCTTCTGCAAGTAGCCATCTATTCGACCATACCACGCTCTTGGTGCCTGCTTCAAGCCATACAAGGCTTTCTTTAGTCTGCATATATGAGACTTCTTCTCATGAGTTTTAAAGCCCTCTGGTTGTTCAGTGTATACTTCTTCTTCTATTACCCCGTTCAGAAATGTTGTCTTGACATCCATATGATGGATCTCCCATCCCATCTGGGCTGCAAGAGATATCACGATCCTAATAGATGTATACCTGGCTACTGGGGCGAAGGTTTCCTCATAGACAATCCCTTCCTTTTGAGCATACCCCTTGGCCACAAACCTGGCCCTGTATTTTTCAATACTGCAGTCCGCAGCATAGTTGACCTTGTAGATCCATCTTGAACATATCACAGATCTGTCTTGAGGCCTTAACACCACCTCCCAGACATCGTTTACCATTATGGAGTTATACTCCTCCACCATTGCATCTAGCCAGACTTGATGCTGAACTGCCTCCTTGAAGCTCGCAGGCTCTCCATCCTGAGTTACTAATGCCTGATACCTGTCTGGCTGTTTTCGCTCCCTTTTATTGTTCCTTGGCTCTCCTATGAAGTTCTCTACATCACGCAGAATTTGACGAAGTTCCCTACTAGTTCTTCCTCTGCCAACATGTGCTTTTGTTTTCTCCTCTTCCTCATCCTGAGAATCTTCCTAATTTGAGGAAGGATTCTTCACTTCCGTTGGTTGAAGAGGCATGACAAATGGATCCTCTTTGAACTGCTCCTTGGAAGGCATTTCACGAGATCTTCTGAAAGCTCTATCCTCCATGAACTTTACATCTGGTCATACTACTACCTCCCTGCTCCTTAGAAGATAGATCCTGTATGCCTTAGTGTTCTAGTTATATCTTACCAGATACCCCTTTTCTGCAGTCTGATCCAGCTTCTTCCTCTTTTCTTCGAGTATGCGACAATATGCCAAACTCCCAAATATCCTGAAATGACTGACTTCAGGTGTCTTCCTAGTGAAGACTTTCTCTGGAGTAATCTTGCCCAATTCCCGATGAGGAGTCCTATTCTGAAGATAGACAGCTATGTTGCATGCTTCTGCCCACAGGAATTTTGGCATATCCTAATCATATAGCATGGCCTTAGCTGCTTCTACAATAGTCCTGTTTATCCTTTCTGCCACCCCATTTTGCTCCGAATTGTAGGGAGTTGTCCACTCTCTTCTGATGCTCTCCCTAGCACAAAAATCAGTGAAGTCCTTATCGACATATTCTCCACCATTATCTGAGCACAAGACTTTTATTTTCTTACCTGTCAAATTCTCCACTAGAGCCTTGAACTCCTTGAATCGATAGAAAACCTCATCCTTGGTTTTCAAAAAATAGATCCAACTTTTCCTCGAGTGGTCATCAATGAAAGTAAGGAAATACTCGGCACCGCTGAGAGCTTTCATGGACATAGGTTCACAGATATCTGAGTGTATCAATCCTAGTACACTCTTGGCCCTGTGGTTGCTCCTAGGAAATGTTGCCTTGGCATACTTTCCTAGAGTGCATCGCCTGCATACATCATCTCGTTTTGTACTCAGATCCAGAACTCCTGTTACAGTGCTCTTGAGAATTCTCAGAGCTCCATGGTGAAAGTGACCCATCCTTCTATGCCATAGTTCATTCAAGTCTTTGTCCCCATGACTGCCTATTAGTGCCATTGGAGATTCTAGTTGTAATCTGTACAACCGATTACTTTTAATCCCGATTTGCACTTTCTTTTTCTAGCTCGGGTGTTTGACGTATACCTTTTCCTTGATAAAGTAGACGTCATAGCCCTTACCTTGTAGTTGTGACACAAAAAGTAAGTTCATCCCCAATCCTGGCACATGCAGTACATTTGTGGCATAGAACTACTCTCCCAATTCTATCTGAAAAACTATGGTACCCTTTCCTATTGGAGTACACTTTGCCTTGTTCCCCATGGTGATCTGAAAGTTCATCTTCTCTTCTCGATATTCTGAGAAACACTCCCTGATTCCCATCATATGCCACGAGGCTCCATTGTCTATATACCATACTTCTGATGATGAAGCACTAGTCATGTACACCACTTCTTCTTCCAACCAAGAAGCCAACACAGAGAAATCGAAATCTCTCTCTCTTATGCAATCTTCTGAAAATCTGTGTGAGTTCCCTGAGTTGGATGCCTTTACATCGTGGTCTCAACCCATAACTGATTTTCCATTTTGTCTCTGATTACTTGCTCTGATACCATGTGAAAATTCTACCACTACAGCAACTGATTTACTTTTCCTACTTATTTCATCATAAGTTATTCATGAAAGTACTTCAACAAACATTAAAATAAATACTGCTGCAGATTTCACATCGTAATACAGAAACAAAAATATGCACACATCGACACAGTTATTTTGGACTAATGTCCCCGGAAAAACCCAATGTGGGAAAACCGGTGTGGCAAGGGAGAATTTTATTATTCAGCAATTTTCTTGTACAACAAGGTGCCAAACTGGCTTACCCACAGGTAAATAAACTTCCAACACTTTCCTAAACCCAGTGTAGGCCCTACTAACCGCTGCTACAGCCTAAAACCCTCTGCGTTAGCCTACTAAGGCGTTGCGCAGCCTCTCTGGGCTTTTGCATCACTCCTGCAGCCTCTGCATGGATGACGCAGGCCCTTCTAGCTCTGCGCAGTCTCTGCTGCCTCTGCGTGGCTTCCTCTGGCTCTGCGTCTGCCTCTTTTGCGTTGATCTCCCGTCTCTATGTTCTGTACTCGCTGCCTCATGACTGCTCTCTAGACCACTGGTTCAATTTCTCAACAAATCTCGCTCTAGAAATTGAACTGATTGGTCTCCCTCCGTGTGTTCTCCAAGTGCCCCTCAAGCCTCCTCTTATACTTTTTCTGTTGACATCTCAACGGTCGAGATTAAGTCCCTAATCAACGGCTAAGATTAAATCTGGCTTGATCCATGTCTTTTGGACCATTCTAACACATATTCATATTAATACACATTATATTTTATTTTCCCTAAGTTTAGACTTAGGGACTCCATTAAAATATTAATTATTTTAATATCTCCTAATCTGTTTAGAATCTGCCCAAACCCTTCCTGGGTCTTGGAGATCTCATGTCCCCCAACCTCTCCACCAAATTTCGTGGCTAGAGCACATCTAATGCTATCCCAAATCAACAATGTCTCACTAGGGAGACACTTGAAATTCTTTGAAATGAGGGTGGAATTCTTACTCGAGAATTCCTTGTGCTAAACGACACAGTTGTCTTGGCTAAGCAACTCAAGAGAACAAATATTAAATTGATAAATTATCATAAGTACCCAAATGGAGACCTCCAAGCTCTACTTATAATTGTTGGCCCTCTCTCCTTTGGTGGTCCCCACCTTCCACTGATTCATACTCCTTCCTTTCTCTCTCTCTTCTCACTAGTGTGAATTTCTCTATTGGGTCGACTTTCCTTCTCTTATGCCCCCCACATTCCACTAAAGCTATGATTTTCTATTTCTCCTAAGTCCCATACGCCAAAAATGCCTTCAATGCCCAAATTACAAAATTTTTCTATGCTGAGCACCTCCCCAATAAACTCCATTAATCCCCTCTAATAAAAAATCATAATTGGGGATATTACAATCCTCCCCACCAAAAATTGCTTGTCCTCAGGCAATTCCCTGAACAAGTGCCCTCTTTGACCGTGGATCCCCACCGTCACTGCAAACTATACCAGGGTCCCAAATGTGCCACTAGATCATCCCTGATCTCTGCACTATCCTGTAGTGAAGAAGTCCCTCGATACCAAGATCACAAGCCAACTTGATCAACATGGGGCACCCCTTGCTCCACTTACTATCCAAGTATTCCATCTCATGCACTCTGATGGTGGGCCCCTGAAGATACGACCCAATCCCTATGCAAATGAAGTATTCCCTACATGAGCTCCTCTTGATATCCTCCTGTTAACAAATCTGCCATGCTGATGAAGTTGCCCACACCATCAACGACTCACTAAAGCCCAATGGGGAATCTTAATGATCTTCCCCTATAGTAGCCAACTCATCCCTAAAGGTCGTTGAGCTATCAAGTATTGTGATGCTCGAGTCCCATGCTAGCCTCAAAAGGGTGCCACCATATTATCGCTGTGTCACTCTGGCTCTAATAGATTGCCCATCGTGCGTAGACTGTATCCTCCTCTCCTGGAACCCAATGGTGAAATACTGATAGAGGCAAAATACATCCTGCCCAGGCATCTCCATGATGCCAAATCCTACCCATCCAAATCTAACTCCAACTCTGTCCAGCAATAAAGAAAGCTTGCCTCTCCATACGATGAAGGCATCTGCAAACCCCCATGTGCCAAGTTCCAACCCAGGGGTGAACTAGATCACTCTCTACCAAGACTCCGCTCATCACGAGGCAGAGTGATCTATCAACCAACTAAATCATTGCATCCCATAGTCGGACATGTTGTGGCATAGCTCTAACAACTATTGGAATCCATTCATGCCTCATCTCTAGTCCTTGCATGCAATCAATATATAGGCTCCATATATCATGAACTAATATGATGCACGCTAAATTGCCCTGTGCCTTCCACTATGTAGTACCAATGACCGTTGGAAGCCACATGTGCCAAATAGCTACCCCTTGAATGCAATCAATAGGTGGGTATCTGATACTTGCAATTGACTCGATGTACATGGGTCCCTCCTACTCTTGCCAACCTTCACCACCGGGTTTGCCATCTGCCCTCTCGATAATGTGTTAATACAATGTTTGGAGCCTAGACATACCGGAAAACAACCTCAGCTATACACGGTATCCTCTACCCATGCATGGTCCTGACATGCCCTGTGGAAAGAATGACATCTCTCCCTCGTGACCATCTCCCCAAGCGTAGGCTCAGTGATGAATGATGTCACCCTTGCAAATGATCACCTCATCCCCCAACCTATGGTTGTCAACTAACGCACCGATCTGATGCCACCACTGATAAGACTCTCCCTTAGTGCGTTGCATGTCATCCAAATATCTTGGGTGAGCTCCCCATCCCCTTCTAATCATGACTAGAGTGTCAAAGGACAACAACCAAATCGACGGTCCCCGTAAGTGATATAGAAGAGGGTCAGGCGTGATTCCACATGGATACCATCAATTATCGCTCATCTATGTCCCCGTCGATCTTGGGTGAACTACCCAAAGGTATGCCTAGTATCTCTATGTAGGATTCTCCCTGGAGACAACACTCCAAGACACTGTTGCGCAGCACCGTACGCCCCTGTACTCCTCGACATGCCACTATACACTGCGGCCTACACCTATACACCAATGAATACCCCATGATTGTTAGTTTTTGTAGCATTCGATGTGTTCTAACCACGAAATTTCGTGGAGAGACTAGAATACATGAGATCTCCAAAACCCAGAAATTGTTTCTAGAAATTCCACCTAGAAATGACTTAGTTAGATTATTAGTCAATTTTTAAATATTTCCTAAGTCTAAACTTAGGGAATATGACTAATTAATCATAATTAATTAAGTTATGGTGTGAATGTTCTAGAAACTCACATGGCTCAACTTCAAGTTAATCCTAGCCATCAATTAAGATCTAAATATTGGTCGTTGAAGTCTCAACAAAGGCTTATAAGAAGTCGATGGGGCTTGGAGAAATCACTTGAGCAGTTTAATTTCATGAGCAAATCGATTTCCTGAGTAACAATAGTTAGTTGATAGAGAGAAAGCCAGTGAGATCGAAGCAGTGATTGAGGGGCAGAGACAGTGAGTTGGAGCAAAGATTTTTCATATCCAGAGAGGCAGCAACAAGTGAGTCGAATTATCCTAGAGGCAGCGCTAACAAACTGCATAGTGCTTCAGTCAGGTAGATTGATTTGGAGAGAAGGAAATTCGTTCTCAGTTCCAAAGGCCGAGAAGGAGTCCCAGAGGGCCGAAGAGACGATTTTCTCAACTTCCAAAGGCAAAATGACTTCATCTGAACCCAATTCCAAACAAGTCATCTAGCTAGCTACGTAGAGCAGCGTAGAGGCTTAAGCAATGCTCTAGGAGGCCGATTTTTTGATAGGAAAGGTCCAGCCAGAGATTGGCTGTGGGAGAAGGATAATTCGCTTTAGTATTTTACTCAGATTTTCTTGTTGTTTGGATTGCCAGTTGGGCATCCATAGATTTACTCAAATTTCATTGTTGCATAATAAAATAAACCCTCACTGCTACACCGATTTTCCCAAGTTGGGTTTTTCCGAGGACATTGGTAAAAAAATAATTGTGTAAATTTATGTGTGTGCTAGAATTTCTTCCAGTGTTTATTCTTCCGCAGTTTTATTTGTGTAGGTTGCAATGTGAGTTATTAAGTATTTGTTGTAGGAAACAGTAAATAAATTGTTAAAGTTAATTAACAATTAGGAGAGTAATTTCCAGTTGCTACAATAGAATTCAGTTTTCTGAATTTTCACACTGCTATTGTTGTCCCATCATGTATCACCTCTTGTCCTGCCTATGTCACTGTACCTGACACTCCCCACGAGTTCTCAATGCGATGCTTGCTACTCCCCCTACTCCACAATGTAAACTGACATGCTACAACAAACCACCATGCTCCTCTGCAGGCCACTGCTCCTTACTGCATCACCCTGCACACCACTAGATGCTATGGCCTAAAATTAGGTTTGTACGCATCAGTCTACATCCCTCTACATAACGCTGGACCCTACGAGATAACTCTGTGCAGTCCTGTGTACCACTGCTCACTGCCGTACCAACCTATAACATACAGTATCTTGCATCTGCCAAAGTATCCACCACTCTGCTAGTTACTAGTAAACCCTCCATGATATGGGCTACATATCCCCATCTGCCCTGAAAAACTTGAGCGGCCTGACTCCTCACATGCTAACGAAAACGACACAACTGTGCCAATTCTCAGCAGCTCTAGTGTCCAATATACCAATGAGAGGGCATTGTCTCCATGTAATGCCCCATCTGGTGGTCTGCCGACGCCACCTCCTCCTACCAACTCCTGCCAGCGTAAGCTAATCACCCTATGACTCCACGCACAGTCAATATGCCAAGACAATTCATGATATTTGTCTGCTACCCTATCAAACCATCTTGCCACTAGTGCTGACTGAGGCTCTAATGGTTTTCTGAAAATGTGTGCGCGCCCAAACATCAGATCCATCACGTAACTACTACCATCATCTACCAGCGCTATAATTTGATGGGAAATCCCACCTGGATCCTAACAACAATCTGGCGCTCGAGTCCCTCTAGTAATCCTCGACCTTTGCTAAAATATGGCCATGGATGTATCCAACCGCCTAGCCTGCTCCATCGAGTACCAACTTAGTACCTCTTGTCATCCAATCCCAAAGGAGGGATCGAATGTACAATCTCTTGTGTATGGAACAAGCCCTACATGTTGATGTTGTGTCATACTCAACTCATATCACTCAATCTTGCTAACCTGGACATCCCCTTGGGTATGTCTACACAACTTTTCCTCCCTCAACCCAATGCGTAAGGGTGGGCTAATAACGTTGTAGATCCCACCAGTGTGCCTCTGAAGCTAACTATGCTGAAATCCTAACGGGTGGTCTCTATGTTGCCTCCCATCAATGGCTAGCCCAAAGGATGGTTCCACATCCTCCTCCATCACGAGCCTCCAATTGCTCCTCCATAGACAACCCAACACGCAAGACATACTCACCAGTCAACGGTAGGTGATTGTCATCCGACAACTCTGTCATAGATCTGGATGTACATATCGGTGCCTCATCAACAATGGAGATGTCTCTCGGCACCTCATCAACCTGTGGTGCGCTGCTATCACCTAAGAACTTGGTCACAACTCGAGATACCTCATCAATGGATACCTCAACAATGGATGGCATCTCATTAATGGGTGTATGCTCAACTGTCTCCTTGCCAACCATGGCCCCTTCAACTACTCTCTCATCTTCTACCTTAATCCTCCTCATCATCCCTGCATAATTCCACTGAATCCCCATTGTTTAGTGCATGCCTCTTAGTTCATAGAACTCCCAAAAAGAGAGGGACACTTGAATGCCATGACCCAATGATTGGTATGCCCTCCAATTTGTAGCCAATAACTCCACATTAGTTGCAATCATGTCTTGCCATCTTGATGCATTACCCATAATTTTGGGCATAGTGGACTTGTTGTATAATTGAGAATGGTCCTGATTCCCAATTACCGAATGAATCAATTGTTCGCCCACATCAATCATCATTTGTTGCCTCCTAATCACCTCATTCAAGGTTACTACCATGTTGTTTGATTTTAATTTTTCTTTGGATCCCATGATTTCTTAGCTTTTTATTCTGGTCTTGTCATAGAATGAAGGGTTTCCCACAGGCTGAGCCAAGATTATGGCTCTGATACCACTATAATATTCCTAATGGGAATTTCCAGTGATAACAATAGTGAAATCATAAACATGCAATAAAAATTCTACATACATGCAGAAATACCAGATTACGCAAGAAATAACACCGAAAACGCTGAGCCTTTTTATTATATTAATCAGATGGAGTACAATGAGTAGGAACAAAAGAACCTAGGCTTGGTACAACAAGCGAGGCAAGATTCCAATTGAATATGATTGTACCTAAACGCTGGAAATGGCTCTACTACCAAATTTGAGTCCAGCCAGAAAACTGTTGTTGTCGGTGGAAAGGAAATGTTGATTTAGCCCTCCAAATTGCTCCAAAAATTCTGAGAAATTAGCCATATTCACTACTACACCAGCTCAACAAAACCTAGAAATATCTCACGAACCCAAGTGGTGGAAATGGTCCCCAAAATAACTATGTCCTCCTCCAATAATTTCTATTGCTGACTACTGAATGCAACTAGGAATTCTACCCTTATAAGTGCTCAGAAAATTCTGCAAAATTAATTCTAACCTCCTCTCATAAAACCCACAAAAACCCAAAAAGAGTTTGGGTTGAGTCCAATGTGCCCTAGCGACCCCAATTTGTGCGTGGACCTCTAAATGGCTAGCAAAACTAGTCGTAGATAAAATCTGGTACAAAATGCTCCAAATCTCTTCTAAAAAATCTCCTTCCCAAATTTTCCCTTATTCCTCCATAGCCACACCATAGATTCTCCTTGCCCAAGTGATTAAATAACAATGCCTAGTGAGCCCCTACGCAGGCCAACAATTGGAGCAACTCAACTCTCGCAAATGCCTCACCAACAGACCTGCAAATTAACAAGAAACTCCAATCCTCTTTGTGGAAGGATTCTCTGCTAATTGGTTGGCCCAAATTAAAACAGTGCGAAACACGCATATGGATTTCCAAATGAATTCAATGAATTAATTGAGCAGCAATACTCAATAATAATACAGAAATATTTACAAAGATAGAAACATCAAGTTTCTATGTAAAGAATCAGTTTCATCTAAGAAACTGCTAAAAGAATAAAATTAGCAACAGTTAAAGAATGAGCATTAAACTAAATTATTATTATTCTAATACCCTCCCTTAATGCTCAATCTATTTACAACACCAATAGACCCCCTGAATTTTACAAACTTATCAGGACCAAGAGGCTTGGTGAAGTTGTCTGCAGGCTGCTCTGTTCTGGGAACATATCTCAACTGAACGGATCTGTCTTCAACAAGCTGGCGAATGTAGTGGCAATGAGTTTCCACATGTTTTGTTCGTTCATGAAAAACGGGATTTTTGGCAAGTTTGAGTACTCCCTGATTATCACAAAACAAGGAAGTAGGACTTGTCTGGGAAGCATGCATATCTGCAAGCATATGTCGAAGCCAAACTGCCTCACAGGATGCCTTAACTGCTCCCCGATACTCTGCTTCTGTTGAGGAGAGAGCCACAGCTTGCTGCTTCTTCCTAGTCCAGGTGACAGCACCAGATCCTAGACTAAACACATAGCCAGTTGTAGATTTACGATCATCAACCGAACCGGCCGAGTCAGAATCCGTGTAACCACTAAGTATAGGATTGGAACTACGAGTGTATAGGAGACCATAATCAGAAGTGCCAACGCACATATCGTAGCACACGCTTTGCTGCTATCCAATGATCTGCTTTAGGAGCGGACATGAAGCGGGATATGTAGCTCACTGCAAAACTGATGTCTGGTCTGGTGGCAGTAAGGTAGATGAGATTGCCCACTAATTGTCTAAATAAAGTTTCATCCACAGGAAGAGAGGATGACTGAGCTGAAAGTTTGAGCCCTGGTTCCATAGGAGTCGTGGCTGGTTTGCAATCCTGCATTCAGAACCTGTCCACAAGATTTTTGGCATACTTGGACTGAGAGAGAAAGATGTGATTTTCAGTCTGCCAAACTTCAATCCCCAGACAATAGTGAAGAAGTCCCAAGTCTGTCATATCAAAGGTTCTGCAGAAGTCTTGTTTGATCCCATGGATCAAATGTGCAGAGCTGCCAGCAATGATAAGGTCATCTACAGAAGACAACTAACAACAACATTCACCAGTAGCTTGAATACAGATTGCATCAGATGGGCTTCCGCTGAATAACCATGATCTGTCCAGGTACTGTCAATTTTCATATACCAAGGCCGAGGAGACTTGTTTCAATCCATAGAGAGCTTTAGCTAATCTACAACACTTTCGTGTTCCTTGACCCAGCACATCTGAAATCCGAAGGTTGTGTCCATGTAAGACTTCTTCCTGTAAGTCACCATTTAGGAAAGGCAACTTTTCATCCACTGATTGAACTTCATTTGAAACTGACGCTAGGGGCAAGGAACAGAGCCCCGTATGGTACTCAATTTTGGCTGTAGGAGCAAAAGTCCCCCCATGTCAATGCCTCCCTTGTGAGACATCCCAGCCACAAGACGAGCTTTATACTTATCTAGAGTTCCATCGGCTTTGTATTTCACTTTATATACCCATTTGTAGCTAATGGGCTTTTTCCCTTCAGGAAGATCAGAAAGGGTCCATGTGTGATTTTTCTAAAGACTTTGGAATTCAACGTCCATAGCCTGTTCCCACTCAGATATACCCTTAGCTTCTGATTAAGTTTGAGGCTCAAAGATACTGTGTAGATTAGCCATAAGGGAAAAGTTTACTGTAGACTGCTGTTTGCTCTTATGTATAGAAGTTCGTCCTTCAAGGAGTTCATCATCCCTGAGATCACCAATGGTTTTAGCCCACCATTTTGGCCTAGAAGTAGAGGAACCAATATCAGGAGGAAATGAAGAAGGTCCAGAAACAATAGGAGCAGCAAGAGAAGGATTATTTTCCGGAGAAAGTTCAGGCAGTGTATTATCAAACACTGATGCGGCATCATCCCTCCCGTCAGGTGGACTTATCGGGAGAAAAACACTGTGAGACTGATCCTCAGAACACTGCTCAGAAGGAGAAGACTGAAAAAATCCTCTGTCTTCATCAAATACCACATCCCGACTGAATCTCAGGCGACCAGTGGCTATATCTAATATCTATTAGTCTGTAAGCCTTGTGATGATCACTGTACCCTGTCATAATGAGTTTCTGGCTTTTGGAATCCAACTTAGAGCGCTTAGCAGCTGGAATCCAAACATATGCAATTGAGCCAAAAACTTTGAGGTGACTGACTTCGCTTACGCCAAGCAACCTCTCGGTTTGGAGTCTTCCCTTTAACAGCCTGAGTGGGAGATCGGTTAAGAAGATAAACAGCAGTAAAGACTGCTTTAGCCCAGAATTTGTTTGGAACATTCTTGTGTTGTAACATGGATCGAGCCATTTCAGCAACCGTGCGGTTACGGCGTTCAACAACACTGTTCTGCTGAGGAGCGTAAGGTGTAGTGAACTGGCGTTTTATGCCATGAGTATCACAAAAGTTGAAAAAAGTAGAAGGGCAAAATTCCCCCCCCATTATCTGTTCTAAGAGTCATGATGTTACAACTAGAATCTTTTTCAACTAAGGTTTTAAACTTCTGAAAGGTACTAAATGCATCAGATTTATATTTGAGAAAATATACCCACATCTTTCTACTGAAATCATCTACAATAAGCAAAAAATATTTGCAAGCAGTGATAGAAGATGTATTCATAGGACCACAAATATCAACATGAATTAACTGGAGTACCTTAGATGCGCGCCAAGATTCTCCATGCGTGAATGAAGACCGATGTTGTTTGCCAGCTTGACAAGCGCCACATACGCCCAATTGCTGAGTCTGAATATCAGGTAACCTTGACACAAGTCTTTCCCGAGAAAGCTGAGAGAGATACTGCATGTTTAGGTGCCCATATCGCTGATGCCATAGAGTGCTGATAGGAGAAATACGAGCTGCTAGAGCCACTTCTGGAGAATCACCAGTGTCAAGAAGTCTGTATAAACCATGATCTTCTAGGCCAACAACAACTGTCAGACTAGTCTCCCTGTCGATAATAGAGCATTTGTGTGCACTGAATACTACGTCAAGCTGAGGAGAGTTCCTCATAATCTGACTAACAGACAACAGATTAATTTCCATCCCAGGAACATAGTACACATTCAAAAAAATGAGTGTGCGCCCACCGGACTGGATTTGAACTGTACCTCTGCCATCCACTGTATTTTTCTCACCTCCGCCAAATACCACAGAATCACTGAAAGGTGAGAAGTTAATAAACCAGTCACGCCTGTGAGAGAAATGACGTGATGCGCCAGAGTCAATGTACCAGGCAGATGATGGACTATGATCTGAAGACCTTTTAGCCATAAAGGTGTAAAAGGCAGAGTCTATCTGCTCGGAATGTTCTGCAACATTCGCTGTCTGATGAAGCCCTCCCTGTTTCTTCTGCTCAGAAGCAATTCTCTGTCGGCAATCTTTCTTCATGTGGCCGAACTTGTGACAGTAATTACACTGCACATTTTTCTTCCTAGCAGGATCAAAAGACTGAGAAGAACCTTTCTGCTGAAAGGATTGGGAGGACTGATATTTAGCAGCAAAAGCATTTTCTGAGGAGACTGATGCTGCACCACTACCAAACTGTTGTTTCCAACGATCCTGCTGCATGAGTTTAGTGCATAACTCCGGAAACTTCAAATCAACATTAGTGGCAGTAATGTTGAGTGTTTCTATGAAGTGTTCATAAGATTGTGGTAGACTTTTCAGAGTGATGACTACCATATCTTCTTCCTCCATGGTGCGACCAATGGCTTTGAGCTGATCTTGAATGTCTTTAATCTTGTTGAGATGTTCCTGTAAAGAAATATGTTCGTCCATCATGATGGAGAACAACTGATTTTTGAGAAAGAAAGCTCTGCTCTTGTCAGATGTCTCGTGCAGTTCTTTCAACTGTTGCCAGATCTCGGTAGATGTTTTGCCAGAAGGAATCTGTGGTAACTGATCATCAGCCACAGAGAGCTTGAGAAGCATAACAACTTCTCTATTTCTATCATTAAACTTATCTTGATCGGTACCAGTTGTACTGGGACGAGTTTATTTGCCCAAATAAGCTGATCAAGACGCCTGTATTCAAAGATGGTCAACATTCTTTGTTTTCAGATGTTATAATTGTTGCCATCGAAGCGTTGATTGCCTTCTAACATCAGATTGGTGAGGGAGGCCATCTGCATGTTTCTGGAAAACTAATCTGGACAGTTCTGCCTTTTGAATCAGATCTTTGCCACTAACTTGAAGAGATAAATGTTGTCAATACAACCAACGGCTAAAATGATCAGCAAACAATTCAGCCTCCAAATGGTCAGAAAACAACTTTCTTCTGGTGATATATGGATCAATAAGCTAGGACTCCCCTGAAAGATAACTTGACTTTCAGAGCTGGATAAGATGGTCTCTTATTTTTAATAAACTCGGCCTTGTAAAAATTTAGATCTCAACTTCATTGATTGAAGAAAACTCAGCCCCAAACAGTAAGTCAATCTCCAATTAAACTGGTGAACTTGACCTCCCAGTTTAGATGGTTTCTCAACCTTAATTAACAGATCGGACTTAGCCTCTAGTAGACATAAAAAAATATGCCAAATACGCCAAAAAATAATAGAGGTTCGTAACCCTTGTGTTCACCGGTATATGGTCTGTGGGTGCTTCTTAACGCACAGAAATATAGCTTAACAGTGCAGCAAAAAATGCGTAAAACTTCTTTGCAGTGAATCGAAAGCTACCTGGAAGTTACGATACCAGCACTGTGTGAATGACGCTGTTGCATTCTCGGGACAAGATCCGCATAACTCTGTTATCCGTTTGGAACGATGAACTCGGCCAGTCTTCTGAGCGATGTTCTGCAGCGTTCATCAACAGGAATGCTGCACGAGAAAAAACAACCGTTGAATCTTAAAGACGCAGTGTTTCTATCCAGCGGTTGGCCACCCGGTGTAATAAAAAACGAAAAAATCTGAGTTCGAACAACGTCGAACAACGTCCTTTAAGCATCCGGTATGAGTAACCGTCTTGCAATGTGGGCTTTCAAAACCTCCCTTTTCCGGGATGAAACCAATAAGAGTTGAAAAAACTGCGGATAGGGTATTCAAGATTCCACTGCAAACAGTCAGAAATCGAGTTCTAAATTTTCTCGAGGGTATTCAAGGGTGCAGGAATTTCAATGATGGTTGAACTGTAATATGCAAACTCCAGATGGAACTCGGCTGGCTAGATCACACGAAAAAAATGAATTAAACTTTCAATTTGAACCCGCGACCTCTGCTACAGTCGGCGTTCACGTCTTCGGCAATACACGTAACACCAAAACCCGCAGGTTTGTTTGAAAAATATCGCTGAAGAATCCACTCATACGCTAATTTTGATGATATTGTTACTTGAGGAACGCATCAACAAAGGCTGTGTCTAGAAAAAAATTTTTGCAGAACCCTTG